>PVKM010000141.1:91937-140593 GCA_004027735.1 Carollia perspicillata | reverse complement strand
GCCGATTTCCTTTATCGATTTATCAAATGCAGAGAGCTGATCGTGAATTACCCTCCACTGCAGGGAATGACCCAGCAGAGTGGGGCGGCCTGACTCAGTTCAGTGCAAGTCAATCTCAAAACAGCCACAGGAAGGAAGAATCTGGAGCGGCCCCAGCTGTGTTGACGACTGCTTAGGTCCCAGAGCAGGCGCCGCCATACTCACCCCGTTGGTGCCGCCCTTTCGGTTGATGTCCTGAAGAACAGCTTTGTCCAGACCCAGCTTCAGGCTGGCCTTGTCAAACATTTCCCGCTCGTAGGAGTTCCGGGTAATGAGGCGATACACCTTCACGGCCTTACTCTGGCCTATCCGGTGACAACGGGCCTGAGCCTGGGAAGGAAGGAGGGTCATGTACATCAGGTCACCAGACACAAGGGCAGTGGCCCCAAGATTAGGGAAATGCTTACATTCCATGTGCTATAAGTGGTCAGATCTCGCAGTTATGAGTCACGGGACCGATTTAGGGACAGAATTCACCCAAATGTCAGCTGTCCTTTCAAGGTCACTTGTTGCTTCACCCACTATGTACTGAGTGACTGCCATGTGCCAGGGTCAAGTGCTGAGAAGAACACAGTTCACTCCCCTCCCTGGCCTGTGACCTTGGTGGAGGCACTCAATGCCGGGCGCTGTCCTGCTCTTTTGGGAAATGCCTCAGAGTTGGTAGCACCACTTTTTAATTTCTTGTCATTTTACTATACAAAATATGTCACACACAGACAAACGAAGAGGAAAGTATAATAACCTCTTAGGGACAATCCTGTTTTGTCTTTCAGTGACTCAGTGACTATGCCTCCACCCTCCAAGATTATTATGAAGCAAATCCGAGGCAGCATATTTCTTCCTTACACATTTCGATATGCATTTCTAAAGATACAGACTTCTATAAAACATATTAGCATTGCCATACTGCAAAAAATTAAGACTCAGTCTGTTCCAATTTCCCTGCTTATCTCATAAAGCTTGCTTGTTGGGACCAGGATCCAAATAAACACCATACGTTGTAAGTGGCTGATACTCCCTGCCTTTGAGCTTTTTTTTTTCAAATGCAATGAATTTTTTTAAGAGATCAGATATATGTCTTACAGTTTCTCAAAGTCTACATTTGCCTTCTCCATTCTGGCTGTGTCAGATTAGGTCCTTCAGTTCCTTGTATCTCCACTAAACTAGAAATTATATCCTGAGACTTAATCAGGCTAAAAGATCTCATTTTTGGCAAGTGTATTTTATAGGTAGTGTTAAATTTCCATCAAGAGGCACATGATGTCTGATTGCCTTTATTTTGAACTGATGATCACTGCCTAGATTAATTCATCAGAGGTTACAATTCCCCTCATCAAATTTTTGGTTTACCCTGACATACAGTTCAAATAGGACAGACAAGCCAAATATGTAATTCTTTCTCTTTATTTAATCAATTTCCAAAATAATACCCTCCAAAAGTGACCAAGGAAGGTTTTTATTACTACTTTTCAAAGGAACACAATAAAGCTGCATTCAAATATATACGCAAAGTTTTACTGCGCTGCTATCACTATTTTTACTGCTGTTCAAAAAGGGCCCAGGAGACCCCTTCGAGTTGCCCCCTGAGTTCTTTTGCTACGATCCAGTCAACTACGGGAAGGAGGAAAACTAGAATCAACTCTGGTGTTAGGACAGGATGAGCTCACGGTCAGAACGTGTGCGTGTGCAAACATACAGACCGACACAGGAGGAAGGCATGTCTGTGTTTATGTTGGCACGTCGCATCAAGGGCTGGTGGTCTCTGATGGCTCCCTTGCTTTCTCGTGTGACAGCGTGTATCACGCTCCTCTTGGACACTTCCTACCCAGAACTGGACTCGGCACGGTTTTCGAGGAGTCCCAGTTCCTTTCACTGGGAAACGGTAGTCAGCGACAACAGTCTGGATGCTCCAGAGGTGCTCGCTGCTACAAGGTTGGTCATTGTTTCTAGGCCTTTTCAATGGGCCAAACCACAAATGTTTGTGTGTATACAGTACATACAACTATATGCACGTATAAGACAAAATACATCAGGGGACCACGCTGATACTTTAAATTCAAACTTAGAACTATGAGATTTAAATTGAATCTGCCATATATCTGTACCGCTTTTTAACAATGTTTAAAAGCTCAGTTCTTGATCATAACAATGTCATCACTCATTAGGTTTAACCCACAATATAGACAACAGTCTCAGAGAAACAGCACCATTATAATCTTCCCAAAATACAATTACCAAAATCCACGTAAAATTTGTGTTTTCTCCCATTTAGGGTTCTGTCCCACTAAGCATGCACACTCTAATTACAGTATTTTAAATACACACTTGCAGGTAGGTTTCTTTTTCACAGTGGTACAGTCAGCAATTTCAAAACTACTTTCTGTGTTCACTAGGATTAAGCAAATTAATACATATATTAACATTAATAGGAGCCAGTATTTCCACTATTGAAAAGGAAGTTATGAATGTGAAACGAAGAAAAACTAGAATAACTTTGTGGTGTTAAAATGGGTTTGGAGGCATCAGTATTAACGTAAGGTTAGGTGTATGCATGCGTACATATAAACATGCATACGGACAGACACAGAAATAGATGTGGATGTGTGTGTTCACGCTTAAGTTTCTGCACACACATGTATGTATGAAAGCATGTTGTATATGTATGTACATCTATATTCTGTGTGTATGTGTTCTAGCCCTGTTCACTGAGAGGGTCAAGAAGCAGTGGCGTACAAGTGGCAAATAGCACAACTAACTCTTAGACCTTGGTTTCTACGCACCATTGTTCACGAGACAGAACACGGGCATGCCAGAGAAATGGTTAATTCTGGGGCTGGGTAGACAAAGTCTATGATGAGCCTGGAACATACCACTGTGTCAGGATGTAAGGAAGTACTCAAAGAATGATGGACAAAATCAAAATAACACTGAAACTGGAGGAGACTATCCCTGGCTAAGTCTAGGATTATTTCAACATCAAAAGAAATACCCATTGCAATGGAATATAACCCACTGAATAAAAAAGAATCCGTGAGAACATACTGACATAAATAAATGCAAGAAAAGGGAAAACTCTCCTATTTATAGTGGAATGTAATCAACAAAATGTAGGGGGACAGAAAACACCACTTTGTAACCGTCATAGTGATGACTGATTCAGGCAAGAGTAATCAATGGAAATTAAAATAATGGATGAAACTTTGATGAAGAACAGGACATTTACATAGTCTCAAAGTATCTGTCCAAAATTGCTTATTAGTTTCAAAGGGAAAAAAAGCGACTTATGTGGAGAAATCTGGCAGACACCACTTAACTAAGAGACCGACGTCTGTGTTACTGGACAACACCAAGTTTCTCTTGCTGTGATATACTGAGAAGTGCATGTCACTTCACTGGTATCACTAAACCCGAATCCAATCCCGAGGGGACACAAACGTAAACTGAGGGACAATCTACGAAACAACGGGCCTGTAATGCTCTTCAAAAACATCAAGGTTGTAAAAACAAAAGAAAAGTCGAGGGACTGATTCACAGTAAAGGAAACTAAAGAGATATGAGAACTTTGTGCAGTGGGTGATCCTGGATTGGATCTTAGGGGGAATAAAAAGGATAGTGAGTAAAATGCCAAAATTTGAATATAGACAGTGTTCTCATTTCCTGATTCTGAGAACTGAACTGTGTTTATATAAGAGAATGTCCTAGCTCTTCGGAAATATACACCAAAGCACTTAAGGGGCCACTTACTCTCAATGGTTCATACAAAAGGAGGACTGTGTGCACGTGCGTGTGCATGTCTGTGTACACACTCAGAGGGAGAGGAGAGGGCCCGAAAGGGCAAAACTAGGAAGGTCAACCGGGTGAGCTGTGAACAGCTGGTGAATATGGACAGAGGGTTTACAGCAGCTGCAAACTGAAATTACATCAAATGACGACATGAAAATTATTAAATATAAACGTTTGAAATAATTTCTCTTGGGATTATGCTGTTTACTTGATATACAGACAGATTCAACTGTTTCATTCTGCTTTAGAATTTCAGGAATTTATTTCACCCTACATTAATTTAACTGCAATGAAGGGGGTGGGAAAGAAAAAAAGCAGACCCAGTAACTTTGGAAAATGGTCTCTTGATTAGGTACTCTAAGACTGATGACCACAAACAACACCAGAGTTTGATATTATAGGTTGGTAAATTTACTTTCCACAGAATGTGGGTTAGCAATTCTGAAACTAGTATTCTTATGTGTTTACTAGGACTGAACATGAGTAAACACAGTTTGTCATGATAATGAGATCCAGGATTCTCACAGCCAGGGAAACGAGTTACAAGTAAAGAGGAGGGGAAGACTAGAAAGAATTCTGTGGTGTTGGACTGGAATCAGACACCTCACGATGGACGGACAGAAACGGATTAAATATAGATGTGCGATATGAGTGTTTGCGCTAGTACACATACATGTATTTCCTAGCTCTGTCTGCTCAGAGAGTCCAGAAGCAGTAATACTCCAGGAGCAATGGGCATGCCTAGTAGCCAGATCTTAGTGTCTAAATGCCTTTTTTAAATAAAAGGAACCAGGGACCCTTGGAGAAATGGTTGACTCCATGGCTATGGCAGGAAAGATGGGACATGAACCTGAACATCTTGTGGTGCTAGAAAGTAAGAAAAGTGCTCAAAGGCCAATGGGAGCCTCTAAAATGACACCGGAGCCAACCTGACGGACCGGACCTCCAACCGACCAAATATGATCAATAAAATAAATAATGAGAGGAACGGATCATGACCCACAAAATAAAATGAATATCCTCGAGTCCATACTGCTACAAAGAAAGAAATGGTGGGCAAAGGTCAGCTGCTCTTTATAGTAGAATCCCAATTAATCAATACAGAAGGAATGACTGAAACAGAAAATTACCATTAGCCAAACACCATAATAATAATTATGAGGCAAAACCATTGATGGATGCTAATAAAATCAACAGGCAACGTAGGAGAAATGGGTTCTCTAGAGTCTCAAATTATCTCCACCCAAGACACTCATTTTACAGGTTAAAGTAGATACTTCACAGTGGAGAAATCTCGCAGATCCCGCTCAAGCGAGTAATCCAGGTTGACATCACAAATGAAAGACATACTGACATCAGGTACCATCATATACAGAGAAAAGGTCGTAACAGCACTTCTATGACAGTCTTGCCCAAAATGCATAACTTCAAAATCTGATCAGAAGAAAACATCAAGTGAACACAATTTGAGACATTCTAGAAAACAGCTAGTCAGTATCCTTCAAAAGTGTCAAGATAAGGAAAGACAGAAGCTGTTACAGATGGGAGCAGGCCAAGGAGTCATGACTCCTAAAGGAAACATAAGATCCTAGATAGAATCCCAGACCAGAAAAAGAAAACTCACAGGAAACTGAAGGAATACGAAGGTCGGTAGACAATCAACGGTAATTTCCTGGTTTCCATAATTACATTATAGTTATATAAAATATTCGTAATTAAGGGAAGCTGGGTGAAGAGTCCTAGAACTCTGCACTTACTCTGCAACACTTTTAAAGTTTAAAATGACTGCAGACTTAATTTTGCTGAATAGTGCTATAAAATACTTAAGATGGTTCCAAAGGCAAATAGACGAAAAGGCAGATTTGGAAAGCAAGCTTCTATCCCTGTTAACTTCCATCCTGTTCCCTTACTCCCTTTATAGGTAACCACTTGAAAATAAAGTTTTGATTGATTGCTTTATTTTTCCACTGGCAGGGGGTGGGAAGAGAGCCTGTTTAGATAAATGCGAACATGCTATGCACACTTTTTCCACCCAACACTACATTCAGGAGTCTGCAGCAATATTTCCCGGTCTTTTATACTATGGTTTAATCCATCAGTTTCTATTATTGGATCACTAAGTTGTTTAGTCTTTGGCTACGACAATTAGTTGCCATGCCTTCTTTCTGTATCTTTAGTGGTAGTATATCTTTTTAGTCTTAGGGGAAGATTTGATGGATAACTCCGGTAAATAAAGGAAGGGATCAAGTTAAGTAATATGTGGTATGGAATCCTTAAAGCAGCAACAATATGTGGCCATAAGTGCTGACACTGATTTTCTTTTTCTGGCTCATCTACTACTGAGAGTAAATTACAAGAGGAAGTTCAAGAAATGATCTGAGCAAAGGTCTCACTAAAGGGGCGCTCTGCAGACATCATCAATTACCTCCCTCTCTTCCTCACGACCAGAACCCTGATTCTTGCAGAGGGCAGCAATGTGTTCAACTGAAACCACTTCCGGCCTCCCAGGGACGGCAAGGTGATACAGCTCTAGACAGTGAGAGGCAGCAGAAGTCTACTGGGACATCTGGGAAGGTTCTGCTCTCCTGAAAGAAGCATCCCACCTTCCTGCCTGGGACATAAAGGGTCCATTTTGGAACCAAGAGGATGTAAACCACATTCGCTGAGGATGGTGGAGCAGAAAGACAGAAGGAACCTGGGACTCTGATGACACTATGAAGTCACCTCAATAGTCCTAAACAAAACATCTCTGGACTTCTTGTTAACGGAAGAAGACAAACCTTTGTTTTGGGGGCCACTGTCACAAGCAGCTAAATGATACCAGGAGATATACATACTCTCTACCACGGTAACCTACCTGAAAAGTATCAGGATGAATCCGGTCACATTTGGAAGACTTGTCATTCTGCAGTCGTTTTAAACAGTTAATTGTACATTCCTAATTTTTCTAATCAGAACTCACAAAAAATGTGGTCAAGAGAGAAACATTCAGAACTAGGGCAGCAACTGAGATGAAGTCCAAATAAAATCCACCAGCAAGGTATAAATACAGAACCTCAGAGTATAAGCAGCAGAGCTCCTCCCGCACACAGAGAAAATTACAGAGCTCTAATGCGCGCCAGCACGACTTGCGGGCCCAGTTTATTCTTTAGTTTTTAAATATGTTTGAGGTGAACAAAGGCCTATGAGAAACAAGTAGTGGTGTTCAGATCCCTGTGACTGCGGTGGGAAGGAAGGGGGAATAGAGCACATAGTTGCCCAAATGGTGAGAGATTTCTGATTCAGGCCTTTAACTTACTACTGTCACTTTCAAGTCCGGAACTTGGCAAAACCTTACACTGTATCTTTACCATCGTGTGACAATAAAGTAGCTGGTACAAACAACCAAGTGTAATGTTGATTCCTCTCTTGACCCTTACGCTGCTTTTTCACATCCCTAGCTCTATTACACTAAAAAAAGTACATTTTCTTTAATGCTTTAAAACACTACTTGTTTCTTGATGAAAAATCTGCATAATCAGGGAGGTTAAAACAAATTACTACAGTGCCACCGGAACCCAACCACTTACAGCATGCTGGTATAATGTCCAAACCCAGCTCCTACGCACAAGCATTTTATTTCGGGCCCAGCACTTTTACATTTCTCCTGCCGATCTACAAGTCTGCCTGTGCAGGCCACCTGCTCGTGCAGAAGAGGAAGGGGGCCCTCTGCAGCACGAGTCAGGGAGCACTGAGAAGTGGCCTTGCGTTTTGCAGACCTACGCTGGGAATCTGAAATTTCTACCTCCAGGTTTATTTCTTGGGGAAAGGTATCATCCCCCTCTTAAAATGTAAAACGTCTTTGGGAAATGAAATGGATATGTGCCCGCAGACATAAAATCACTATTTCAATTTTGTGATTCAATTTCATCACCCAAACCAAAGTCCTAAGCACCTGTTTTCCAAGGGACTGACCTGCTGTCTAGGGCTCAATGAACACATCAATATGTCAGTCAACAGCTGGCTGAGAACAGGAAAGAGAGAGATGACATGGAAAAGGATGCTTTTGGGCAGCATAAGTCAAGGAGCAGGGAGTGGAAAAGAGAGGACGCTGAAAAGAGAGGCAGGAGAGTACCCGAAAGAAACCTGACTCACTTGACGGGGCTCATGCTGCCCGGCGAGTGCCTGGCCCACCTGCGGCAGGGGTGCGCTGAGGCTCATGCCCACCCTAAGCGGTTACACCTTTTATTCCCTCTGTCTGAAACATTCTTCCCCTGACATTACTTAAGATCCTTCCCCACCATTTAGGTCTCTGCTCAGATGTCATTACCTTCAAGAAGGCTTCCTAGCCCTGACTGGTATAGCTAAGTTGGTTGGGCATCAGCCCACAAAGCAAAAGGTCACCAGTTCAATTCCCAGTCAGCATGCTTAGGAGAGGCAATGGATCAATGTTTCTCTTTCACATCAATGTTTCTCTTCCTCTCTTTTTCTCCCTCACTTCCCTTCTAAGAATCTTGAACAACAACAAAAAAGGCTTCCCGGAACTCTCTAAATCAGGGCACCCAATGCCCATCATTCAGAACCTCTTACTGTTTTATTTCTTTGCACTAAGTGCAAAGAAAACTCATACACTCTTCCTTGTTTACAGATACAATGCCACACAATTTGGTTTACAATGAATGACCCCCCTCCCTCCAGTTTTAGTCAATTATCACCAATTTAATAATTTAAAGTACTGGTTTTTCAACTAGAGTGCTTTCTTCAAATAAAATGTTAATTGGAAACTCATTAAATGAAAAAGACAAAGGAGAATGACTCCTATAAGGTGATGGCCAAGGAAGAAGCCCCAACCCTCATCGACCTAGCTCCCTCTGCCTGCCTCCCTTCCCCTGGGGCATCTGCTCAGTTTTGGGAACTAGCAGCCTCCAAACTGCCTTCATCAGTCTCTGTGTCATGAAAAAGGTTGTGAGGCAGCTATGACTCTCCCAACCCTCCACTCACACCTGAGTATCAGCAGATATTCCAAGATACACTTAGCATGAAGTTCATCGTTAATGGTAACGGATGTAAATCTATATTCCAAGTGATCTTCTTGACAAGTCAGAACCTCTTTGGCTGACTTACTGTCCAATCTGGTCATTGTTTCTTATTTTCAGAGTTGATGAAGAACTCTACACCAGAAATGTTAGCTCTGCCATTTTCTTGATTGTTTATGCTTACTTTTTAAATGTATTAACTTCAATCTCTGTAATAACTTCAGTCTCTGCAATTACCTTTTAAAGCCAACGTTATTTAATCTGGTTAAAACTAGATAATATAATCTGCAAATCCACTTAAAAGGGCATACAGAATCTCTGCATGAAGTGCAGAGCAAATGAACTAGTGAGGATGCCTCTGTCACCAGGGAACCTTCCCACCCCTCTGAGTTCTCTCCCCAACTGCATATGACATACGCCCATTTCATGAACACGCCACATGTTGAAAATTCAGAATCCAGGATTAGTCAAGCTTACTAACTTTAAGTCTGATGATGATAATAATAATAATAAGAAAGAAGTAGCTCTATTCTATATTTGGAGGCTACTACTGTGAAATAACATTTGATTTAAAGTAAAAGGAAAGAACCAGTCTCTGATTAATGGGAAGGGGCGACATTTACTTCTCATTCGGTTGCCCCCCGACCAAGGCCCTAAGCCTGCCACCTGGCTGACACCAAAGCGTGGGGCGTGGCAGACACTCTATAGACAAGCCAGGCCCGGTCATGATGTTCTTGGATTCAGGGGCGGCTAAGGCAAACAGCAATCATCCTAATGGTTACCTGCAAGTCATTTTGTGGGTTCCAGTCTGAATCAAATATGATGCAGGTATCAGCAGCTGTGAGATTGATCCCCAGGCCTCCCGCTCGGGTGCACAGAAGAAAGACAAAGCGGTCTGAGTCTGGCTTACAGAACCGGTCGATGGCTGCCTGGCGCAGGTTTCCCCGTACTCGCCCATCAATTCGCTCATAGGTGTATCTGAGGGGACCCAAACGAACGAAAGCCCAGGTGTTAATCATGACTTCAATGGAGAACAGCAAACAACGCAGGAAGCTGTTGACTGATGGCCTTAAATCCCTCACTTCTAAATTTGGACCAAATATCAGCAGTCTAGAAGGAGTACCCAGCCTCTACAGAGGCAACAGGGCAGACACCTACAACTACACTGTAAAATGCACTCCCCAAAAAACAAACAAAAATCAAACCAAAACAAAAAACCAGCCACAAACTAAGGAGGGCTAGAAGAACTGTAAACATAAAAAATATCAATCCCCACTGCCCAAGCAACTTCTCAAGTTACTTCCTACTTTTTACTTGCATTGAATCTAATCATAAGACCAGGAAAAGCAAATAAAACCCTCAACCACCTACTTTCAGTAGTGCTCATAACAAGGAATCAAGTTCAAATCAGTCTGTAGCTGCTGTCTGGTGAAGTGAAAATGGGAAGAAGACTGTCCTGCCAGGCAGGCCTTTTACATCTGGGCTCGTCATTTCTGGCTTAACAGCTCCTCAAAGCTTTAGAGGTACACAGCAAACCTCCAAGTTTATAGCTGAAACCAAGGTCTTCTGGGAAGTTTACTGCCAAGCAAGTGGGGATAAATCACAGAAAATGTTTTGTGTTGTGTCAGGGGTGGGGAGGAACTAAAGGATTTTGAAAAGAAAGTGAGGAAGTAAAGCTGAATATCCTTCAGAAGGCATACACCTGCGTGGAATGTTAAGAAATAATGGTAGAAAGCTAATGGAGAAGAGAGGGGAAAAGGAAAGAGAATAAGAAATGAAACTGCTGTGAGATCGTACCACTGTCTATCCAATTAGAAAACACAGCCGGTGCAGTACCTTCACGGTGGCGATCACGTAATTAAGAGTTAGAAGCTGCAGCACCCTAGACAGCTGCTCTGAGTCTTATTCTTTTCTTATTTTCCCCGACAACTCAAATCAACAAGGGAATGCACCAACCTGGGACCCATTGGACCTCTGCGTAAGAACTGGTTGGTAAAGTGGAAGTAACAGCCTCATGAGAAAAGGACAAAGTCACACAGCCAAGAAGGTGGATCCTGATGACAATCTTATTGGAAGCCAGGAGTTGGAAATCTGATCTCTAAAACTTCAGATAAATAACTGGCAAGAGAATAAGGATAGGTAACCTAGGAGTAGATGACTCTTGTGTGGGAATGACTCCAGAACAAATTTGGGAACATGACCCTGACTTCCTTGAGGAAAAGGAAAATCCACGTAAAGAAACTAGACCCACTCAGGCTCATATGGGACACATGAGACAGGAAAGAACCAAGTTAAAAAATATGTCTACCTTTTGTAAAGCTACAGTGAACTAACAGCAAATTAAAATACTGTAGCGACTTGGACAGCTGCTGTCCTGGAATTACAGGTATAGATTTTTCCTTTCTTCTTCTGCTTTAATGTAACAAACTTAAGAGTAACATATGAAACTACAGTAGGAAAAAAACAAAAGACTGCTGAAGACAGGACTGCCATGAAGGCAGACTAAGAAGATCTTGTGTCATGAGATAAAAGCTAAGGGTTATATTGTGAATTCTACAAAACTATGAAGCAATTAGATACAATTATCATTATTATTAATAACAGCCGCAGCAACTTAAGTGTCCACCTCTATTCCAGGCACTGCAGTCACCACATTTAACTCTCACAATAATCCCACGAGGCAGTTTTGCTACTACAGTCCCCATTTCATAGCTGGGGAGACGACAAAAACAACAAGTACAACTAGACCCACACAAGCAAAATAACTTGCTTAGGCACCAGCTCGTGCACGAGTTGAACTCAGATCCATTCGACTCAAATATGCACCCTTAACCGGTGTGCTGCATGGCCTTCATAGTGTACCCTGCATTTCAGTGCAGCAGGACAGAAAGATTTCCCAAAGAACTTAAAAGAGAAAGTTCAATAAGAGACACCAGTAAACTTAGAAAACCTGTAGCTCTGGTGGAAGATGAAAGAAGAAACTACAGGTAGCAAAGTGATTTTGATGAATCAATGCACCGAGGTCAGCTCTGGGTGGGTTCACACAGCAGCTGGCCATTTATTTACGTGATATGGTGGAAGCAGCATGGAATTTGGACTCAGGAGACAGGGCTGATACAACGAAACAATTGCCGCTACCACCCCCACCATCACACATGCCAGCGATTAACAGAACAAGCACAGAGGACTCAATGTTCTTTGACAAGACACCTCAGCCCTCAGAGAGGAGCGAGATGCCCTCAGGTCTGAGTGAGGCAGGGAATTAGCATAGCTTTGGGAGGGAGGAAAAAAAGAATCAATGAATAGCGATGCTATAGCTCAGCCATCAAGGGGGGTGGGGATGGGGGGGTGGGGGTGGGAATTCCATAAAATTACGATAGTGTACTGCCAGCTATGACATAACAACAGTTTTAGAAGTTGTTCAGGATGATTGGAACATCAATTCTCATTTCCATCACTTGTTTGGTTTTGAGGGAATGCTCTTGAAAAACACAAAACTAAAATAAAACTCCAATTATTCGAGTTCTTTTAAAATTGTTTCTCACCCCCCTCACTTCTGAGCCAGACCCTTTGGCGAGGCCCTCGCCCCTGGATGAGGGTATGGTATGAAATTAAATGGGAAGAAAACCAAACTGACAGCTGGAGAGGCAACAGGGCTCAAGAACAAAGGAAGTCCTGAGGGCTAGTAAGTCTGAATGAAGAAATCGGACATTATAAAATTTTCCACACCAAACACCAGTGTAGCAATTAACCCCTTTGCATCAACTATATTTTGAACAAAAGCCCTCAGAGTTAATGTAGTTCACCAAACTGTAATTCTGAGTCACTGCCAAATATCAACAAGAAGCAGGTGGCACTCTGGAACACCTCTGTGTGCTTTGTCTGGGGCGTGGGGAGGGGTGCAGTGACATGTTCTGGCTCAACAGGAAATGTTCTCACCAAGCCGAAAGGTAAATGGATGGCTTTCGCGTCTCCCAGCAATAACCAGCTGGCAAACATAAAGAGCGAACAAACTCCCACTCACAGTAGACATAAACACAAGAAATACTTAGGATTCGACTAAGAAATATGAAGGACTTGGCAATATGACACCAGGGCGCCATGCTGGTTTGACCACCATTTCCCTAATACCTACAGAGGTTCTAGCCCAAGGTAGGCGCTTTGTAAATACTCAATCAACAGTGCATAGAAAAGACCTCAAGAAATGTTCAACTTTGCAAAGACGTCAACCCTACTTTACTAAATGTGTAAAAGCCAATCAAAATCCCAACAAACGGATATATGTATATATAGATAAAACACAGGTGGGCAAGTGTGTGTGTGTGTGTGTAAATCACACACACATACATATATACACACTTTTCATAGTGAGGGACTAAAGTTGTCAGAAAGAGATTAAAAAAGAATAATTATGAAGTTCATCTGCAATAATATATGAGCAAAAGGATAGAAATATTGATCAAAAGAATAGAAAGGTTAGAGATACACCCAGCATATATAATATCTCAGTATATTTTATGGATAGTGTTTTAGATGAGTAGGGGAAAAGATGAACTATTTACTAAATAGAAAATTAGACATACTTGGAAATAAACTAAATTAGATGTCCATTACATACTATTTATCAAAATTATAGGATTGTGGACCAAAATGTTACAACACCCCCGAAAACCCAAAGTAATCCAATTAAAGATTATGAATTAACATGCACATTTAATTCTTCTATCTTCCTAAACCTCTAATAAAATGATAGTAAAAGGATTGTTTTTTAATGTGTAATAATGCCCTCCCCCAAATAAACCCACAAACAGAACAGAAGTCATAACAAAATTTTGGAAGCTGGAAAATCAGCGAAATGGTATTTAATTTAAAGAAAGCAGAATCTCCAGTGAGCAACAACCTGATCTAACACTGCAGAATACCCAAAGGGATCAGGTGCTGGTGGCACCAGGTACTGCTGAAAATGGGGATGCAAAGAGTCTAAAAACCAGGGGAACTGGCTGAGTATCAGCCTAGAGATTACCCACCCCAGTCTTGAGGGTTAAAACAAAAGCCCTGTACCTCTCTCTACGCTAGGGGGTACCAATCACAGTTAAAGATATAAGTACTAGTCTGAAAAAAGGAAAAAGACAGATACTGAGACCGTCCTGCCTCTCTTCAACTTGCTTCCCCACAATCAGCTCCAGGGACAATCAAGTTCCCATCCTTTAGGCTGGAGAGAGGAAGAGAAACACCCAAAAGTACTGACACAGGAGATTCCCCAAGGACATGGTCCATCCAGAAGGCTAGTGTTTACACAAGACGAGTGAGGCCCAGAGCCGGCAAGCCTAGCCCACATACACAGAGCTTCCAGTCAGCTGGATGGTGTCCACCATCTGACCGCTCAGGCCAGGTGCTGGAGGGAAGCCTCGGATCTGAAACAGGCTCGCTTCCGGTATGGAGGGGCAAGGTGCTAACACACCAACCCTCAGCAAATACCACAAAGCCCAGACGAAATACAGAAAACAAAACAAATGAACAGAAAAATTTCATGTAGAGAGTTAAGAAAAGCAGGCAGACTTTGGAGAGGAACAGGAACTTGTGGTTTTGAACAAAGGAGAAGCCACCACAGTCATGGTGGCAGAGATGCAAGGCAGTGACCCATCTGATTAAAAGCTGCTGTCTTTCTAACCAGAGGCACAAGGGGAAGGGATCTGGGGCAACCAGGGCTGCCAGAGGATGAGCAGACATCTCCACAAAATAAAGACACAGAGTGCTCCCCAAACTCTGGCCGTAACTAAGTCTCTGGCCGACCTCTGACTCACACACGCTTGGGGCAGACTGGCAGCAGTCAGAGCTGAGACTGGAGCTACTACCTACCAGAGACACTGACCGAATTTGCACTTTGAGTCACGGCTCCTATAATGCCTCCCCAAAACCCCATCGACGTTACCTACACAGCAATATAACAGAATCCTGAATCTCCACAACAAAATAGTCACAATGTCCAGGGCAAAAACCCACAATTATGTAACATGAAGAAACAGGAAAAATGTGACCCACTCTCAAGGGGGAAAAAAATCAACAAATGTCAAATCCAAAATGTTGTAATTATCAGACATGAACTTCAAAACAGCTATTATAATTATGCTCAAGGAAGTGAAGGAATGAATGCAGTGAATGAATACACAGGAAATCACAGCAGAGAAACATCAAACTAAGGAACAAATGAAAATCTCAGAACTAAAATACAATCTCTATAAAAGGATGGGCTTAATAAGGATGAAGGAAAGAACAGAGAAAAGAGTCAGAGAACCTGAAAACAGATAAATCAAAACAAGGGAAAAGAAAAAGGACTGGGGGGAAAAAAGAGGAAGATGGCCTAAAGGCCTGTGGGACAGTATCACAAGGTCGAACAGACAGGTGATTGGGGTCTTAAAAAGAAACAGGCTGGAGAAAAAGGAAAAAAGAAATGTAAGAAAAGGCGACCCAAATCCTCCCAAATTTGATGATCGTTTACATATTCAAGAAGCTCAGCGAACTCTGCGCAGGCTGAATTCCGCACAGCACGGTCCAACTGCTAAGAATCAAAACTCGGGAGTATCTCACCACCTGGAGTAAATCGACACATTACATACAACGAAATAGCAACTGAGGACCACAGAACTTCCCATCAAAAACCATGGAGGCCAGAACACAGTGGAGTAACACTTTAAAGTGTTGGAAAAAAGCAAAGAGAAAGCCAACCCATGATATAAAGGATAGTGATCTAAACAAACAAAAAAGAAAATTCTGACTGGGAGAAAACTGCAAGAAGAAAAAAACCTCAAATTTACCATGATTAATTTCGGAAAGACAAAAGAAAACACTGCATCTATGTAATCATTTGAATGCCATAAGAACTGAAAATTTGAGAAGAAAATGGTCTCAGAAATTAAAAATATACAAAGAAAAACTAGGGTTAAAGTTGGAAGAGAGTAAAAAAATTCTATCAGAAGATACAGCAAAATATAATGAGATGGAGGATAAAGAGAAAAGAAAAAATTAGGTTATCAATTCACAAAGATAAAACAAAACAAAACAAAATAATGAAAGATAAAATTCAAGAAAATTCCCCAGACCTAAAGAAATTAGATTTCAGATGTGAAAAAACTACATAGTATCCAATTAGATCAATACCGTACAAAAAAAAGCAGTTCGCTGTAAAACTTCACAGTACTGGGACAAAGAGGATATATCAAAGCTTCTAAACAGGAAAAAAAAAGTCACAGGTATAGACTGGGAATCAGAAAAGCTTTGAACTTCTAAACAGCAAACCTGAAGACTAGACAACAGTGGACTAACCCTTCAAAATTCTGTGGGAAAATGATTTCTAACTTAGAATCTCAAACCCAGCCAAAGTATTATTCAAGAATAAAAGTAGACTACAAACATCTCCAAGTCTCAAAATTCACTTATCATTCACCCTTTCTCAGAAGCTCCTACGAGAGGTGCATGGGATCCACCAAAAAGGAGACTTGATTCAAGTGGAAAGAAAAGAAACTTGTCAGCAGCGTGACGAAGGGAGGGAGAGCACAGGTGACACCTGTGTGCTAGGCGGGAAGGGCAACCGGGCGGAGAGGTGCACGTTAGGAGGCCTCAGGGGAGACGGCCCTGGGATGATGGAAATGATGTGCCTGAATGCAACAACAAGGGGAGGTTCAGACAACAGGGTAAACTCTGGAGCTGAATTGTAACCACTACACAGAAAAATAAGCAATTAAATAAAAAGATAATTTTTAGTTTCAGGGAAAATAAAAATCCTGCAATAGAGAAATAGCAGGACACTACGTGACTAAGCTGGAGCCTGGCATTTACACAGGCCCTACTGAACACATTAATCTAACCCTAAGTGCTATGTGGCACAGTGGGGAGACGGGAGGACAGGAGGTGGCACACGGGTGTTTACAGGGGGGCGTTGAAAGATAAATACTCATCTTCCACAGTGAAAACGGATACCTAAAACTGAAAAAACAAATAAACTGTGACTGTGACCACTGTTTAGATAGAGCTGCAAGTACCAAATGAAACAGACAAAGAGTTTAAACGAACTGATTCTGGGAGTGGGAAAACTCGGGGGCCGGGGAGGTAAACTAGGAAATGCAGTTTTTCCTAAGTCTAACAGAATAATTTGGCTGCTTAAGTTACGTGCATGCGTAACTTTAATGAAAATAAAGAATTTTCATTTTTTATTTGATTATCATCATTACTGAAAAGTACTGATGGTAAGCCAAAAGAACTACGTTATATGCTATTGGGGTAAAGAAACCATAAAAAAAATACTTCCCAATACTTATATGATTGCAATGGTTAGGTGAGAGAAGCCTTTTTAAGCATATTAATTTAAGCACTTTATTTAAATGCTGTTTTAAGAGTGAGATATTGAACTACTATAAAATTTAAAACTTCTAAAAATAAAATAAACATAGAAAAACCCACAACCATCAGCAAAAAGTCAGAAACAATACTGGGGAAGTATATGCACCATATTCTTAGGCAATGAAACAATTCTTATAAAGTAATAAACAAAAAAGACAAAGAGCATCAGAAAATGAAGACAGAACACAGATACGCAATTCACAAAAAAAGAAACATGAATAGATAATATATATGAAAAAATGGTCACTCTCAATAATCTGAAATATAAACTAAAATAAGGGACGATAATTTAAATATCTTTCTACAGGGATTTTTAAAACACGTACCAAATGCTTTTAAAAATGTACATTAGAATTTATCCTAAGGAAATAACTGGAAATATTTACAATGGACATAAAGAGATATTCAGAGTTCCTTGAAATGCTGAAAAACTGAAAACAAATTATAAGACAGAATGTCACGTAGTTCACCAAAACTGTGTTGTAGGAAAATAATTATAATGAAAAATGTCATAATATATTAAATAAAAATGTGAGTTACAAAATAGAATGTAGAATATTTAAGCAAATAAACAACAAAACTAAACATATGTATGAACAAAGAATAAAAGACTAAAAAGATAAACACACAAGTCTGCAGCTGGTGGTGTTATAGGTGCCCATATTTTCAAAAGAAACTGTAATACTTAAGTAATTTGAAACAAAATAAGCAATAAATAATAAATAAAAATATCATAAAGGGAGCTAAAAAAAGACAACTGTACTTAGTCAAAGTGTGTTCATTATACTGTTAGTCATTTTGGGGGGTTCTTTAGAAAAAAACAAACTGCCAGTTAGGAGCTGTGTATAGTTCGAAGAGAAAGATAATACACTTATGAGGAGCAACTGTTCTAGCCCTGGCTGGTGCAGCTCAGTGGATTGAGCACTGCCTTGTGAACCAAATGGTGGCGGTTGGACTCCCAGTCAGGGTACATGCCTGGGTCGCAGGCCAGGTCCCCAGCAAGGGGTACACGAGAGGCAACCACACGTGACGTTTCTCCCCCCTCTTTCTCCTCCCCTTCCCCTCTCACTAAAAATAAACAAATAAAATTTTTGTTTTTTTAAAAAAGGCAAGTGTTCTGACAATGGGTTCCTAATCCAAAGTGAATTATAAAATATGAAACTACTAGTTTTGATTTACTCATTGCAACTTCCTCAAAGGAAAAATAATTATACGTCTTAATGCCTTACCTAAAAAACCTAGGGCTCAGAGAAAATCTTTTGTTGTGTAATCTGATTTCAGCGAATTACTTATGTAACATTAAATGTCAGCATATCCCATAGCTAAATTTGTTCTTTAATACTTTCTATGGGTTTACATGTTGTAAGAGCAAACAGAATCTTCAAGGACTAAGAATATTTAAGACAACTAAGATGGCTATAACTTTACTTTATGACTTTAAACTTAGCAATAATAACTAGGCTAAAAGTTTCTATGACCTTGAAAAGTCTTTCCTCGTTAGGAGTTTTCAGAAACCCATTTATCATCTCAGATCACTGACGCACCCCACGGGCTGGAAACCTAAGGCAGAGCACAGAGTGTGCAACAAGCGCAGCGCCCACACAGGACCCAAGTAACACTGTAGGCTTTTCACCTTCGTGAGTGATGGATTTAAGTTTGAGAAGTTATAGGAGTGTGAACAAGAAAATAGATAGCTAGTGTATCATAATACCTTGGAGGGTTTGCTGGAAAAGGACATAAAATAATCCCAAATTATTTCTCTGTGAGTTGTCAGACCATGCTCTTTTAGTAACCTGACACATAGGGAAGCTTCCCAAGAAGTATTCGTCTCATCATTAAGCAAAACAAAAAAGGGGAACACACTATCTTCTTAACCTTGCCTAATGATGTTTGAATTGTTTTGTCCAATTAGGAAGAATATAAATAAGCATGTAGAACATGTAGTTTAAGCAAAGCAAGGGCTCTACATTATAGGCTATGAGATTCATGCTAGAGAGTTAAACTTGGACATACTTGGTCATATATTTAATTCTGAATTTTAGTGAATCTTTAAGAAGAGACTCCTTTTCTCCCTTTTTAAATACTTTGTTGTGAAAGCACAGCCTGTGAATGAGTCACATCGGTACAGAAGAAAAGGAGGTGCCCGGAGCACCGCATACACAGCTTTGACATGTCTCACCTTCTCTGGATGAGATAATCTTCTAGGATATCAAGGCAGCGCACCATCTGGGAGAAGATGAGTACTTTGTGGCCACCTGCAATCAGCTTAGGCAGCAGTTTATCAATCAGTACCAGCTTCCCTGCTGCCTGAATCATGGCTTGCAGCTGAAAGTCAGGGGCATCAGAGCTGTGGGTTTTCCGGAAATCTTCCAAAATTTTCTCCTCTGCCCCTGGGGGGGAAGAAAGGAACAAAACTATTCTTTGAACAAACTATCAGGCTAAAAGCTGCTCTCTGCATTACAGATCCCAGGAAAAACGAAGTGGGTTCTCCAGTCCCAGACCCACAGCTCTTTCAGCGAGGCAGTGCTGTGTGTGCATCCCTAGTCCGTGCCCTAAGCAGACAGCTCTGCAGTGGCGACAGGTAGCTTGCTCTCCTGGGAAGTCTCCCCAGGTAGAGAGCATCGGAGATACAAAGCTGACTCGTGCAAGTCAACAAACCTTCACAGAAAGTTGACAAAAAGACATATCCTTTAATGTCATAAAAACTTAGCTATAAGCAAATAAAAGCCACATATTGATTTAAAATGTTACCAAAATATTTTATTGTAGGAAAAACAAGGTTCCAACATGTTCTCTCATTAGTACAGGCAACTGCTCACTTATTTAGAGTTCTAATGTCACTGTATCATGATCACTTATTCAACGAGGTAGCGCATCTCCCTGTTCCAAGTGGAAAGTGCGGGCTAAACCACGAGTAGGTTATCGGTCAGCAGACTGATGAGTAACATTCCTATCTTCTGATAGGCAGATGGGATCGAAACTCGGGGCTCTGTGTACACATACATAGTAAGACTGCTTAGGAAGATACATCAGCCTCTTTGAACCTCATTTTAACACCCTGTAAAAAGGCGAGAACACACATATCCTAGGATTTCATGGGAACTCAATACCTAAGATCTCTGGTTATCGTGAGCTTGCGGCAGAGCCCCACCGCAGGCCTGAGGTGCTCCCAGCTTCCCCCGCTCACCGTTGATCAGGTAGGGATGGTTGCAGCACTTTCTCAGCTCCATCATGGTGTTGATGAGATTGGGCATGTTGTGCTGATTTGCCCCCTTGGTCAGGAAGGAAAAGTTCTTCTCCAGGATGGCACGGTAGTACTTTTTCTGGATATTGGTGAGCTCTACTTCAATAATTGTCTCTTGTTTGGGGGCAAGGTTCTTTTCCACGTCATCTTTCAGCCGCCGAAGCATCATTGGTTTTAGGATAGACTGCAGTTTCTTCACCTGTCCAGGGAAATCCCAATGTAATGATTACAGGGGTATTCCAACCTTCACTACAATCTCTTGGGCACAGCACTGTGGTAACGGACTAAATGAAAGACCGTGAGACTGATCCCTGAACATGAGGCTGAAAGGAAAAAGGGATCTGGTTTTTGTTCATTTTTATTTACTCAGAAACTATGTGGCAACCTTGTAAGACAAAGAAAAAATACAAAAGACAGTCCCTATTCTCTAGCATAGAGAAAACAAACCTCTCTCTCTCCAACATTCACACATATGCAACAATTAACTGAGGGATACTTAAGCCATGTTAAGAGGTACAAGTGACATAAAGGGACGATTTAGATGCTGAAAGAACAAAGGAAGAAGTAGAGGCCATCTGGGATGGGTGAAATGGATGAAAGTAGTTAAAAGTACAAATTTCCAGTTATAAACTAAGCGAGTCCTGAGGATATCCAGCATGGTGAACACACTTAATAATACTGTATTGTGTATTTGAAAGTTGCCGGGAATAGATCTTAAAAGTTCTCATCACTAGGAAAAGAATTTGGTAACTATGTGCAGTGATGTTAACTAGACTTATTGTGGAGATCGTTTCATAATATGTACACACACTGAATCATTATGATGGACCTCTGAAACTACTAGGTCAATTATGCCTCAAGGTAAAAAAAAAGGCAGAGGCAAACTAGAAACAGATTCTTTGTGCGTCTTGTAAATAATGACAGCAAACACATTGGGGGAGCAGCACACAGAAAGCTAATGCTACAGGGGGACTGTGCCATTCCATCACACAGCTGTCACGCCAGGGGCACTCTGAGCCTGACGGTATTCTTTGCTCTGACTTCTCTGTTCTTCGAACAGCCCAGGCCTGGACAGCAGCTCTCCACTCACTGGTCTGCACTGGCCAGGACACTTGCTCCCTTTCCCAAGAAGACAATGACAGAGAAGGGACTCAGGGGCTCACAGTCACAGCACCTGAGTTAACCCTGAGCTAAAACATTATAGCAGGAAGACTAATCCTGGAGGGACAATAAAGTAAGGGCAAATGGAAGTGCAAAAGTTCAAGTTTCAAGTCATAAAGGTTTGTTCAAAAATTTTAAAAGGGGTAGATTCTGCATAAGTAAGTTGTGAACTGTGCCAATGCTTACTGAAGACGGAGTGGTTTAGAAGAGTTACTTACTGGGGCAGGTTTTAAACAATGATAAATATGCTTTAATTTGGAAGCAGATGCTTTCTAGAACTTTTATTTACCGTGACTTAAAATATTCACATCTGATGTCATTTTTGTGGTTTTTCTCCTAACTAACCCCAATCTTATATCTAACCCATTTATGAGACTTTCATTTTACCAACCAAGGTACTTAGGAATCTAATCCCCCAAATGGACATGGAATTACTGTGTAAGAACCCGAAGAGAAAAGACACAGCAAGGTCATTGTTAAGGACAGGCGCAAATGCCAGTCTGCCACATGCTGGGTCCAACTTCTGCCCTTCGCTTGGTTCATACCTGGGATCACTTAGAGTATACTATGTGCCAGACACTGTGCTGGTCAATACAACAAACACAACTGTGGAGAAGATGTGGGCCTTTTCCTCAAGGAGGTCATAGTCTAGGAAGAAGAAAAAAATGCATACTACAAAATAAGTGCAATGGGAGAAAAGGATGCATTTCTAATGGTCCAAAAATGGAGAAGGTTGGTGCTGGCTTTTGAAGGATCAACAGATACTGCACATGTTCAGATGTGGAATTCAGTTTGATTAGTCATTGCTCTCAATGTCTGACTTGCCACAGAAGTAGAAACAAACAGGTTGGAACCACAGAGTGTACCCTTGACATCTGTTAATGAAATTCCCAAGCCTTCTCAGTCCCCAGATTCTCTGCCCCAACCCATTCTCACACCACTGTGAGATTAGTTTAGCAGAACTAATTATATCACTCCTGCAATCAAAGCCTTGCACTGCTTCCCAAATACCTACTGAATTCTCCATCCTGTCTTTCCAGATCTTCCCACACTAGAACCCTAAACCGCTCTGCCCCCATACTCTAATCTTCCATCCTGTTTCCAGCTTACTCAAATGACTCACTACTCCCAAATAAATTCCATTTAATGGGTAATAAATTTCAGTTTTCCTTACATAGTCACCATCTCTCTTCTCTCCACCTACTAAAAGCTTTGCCACTCTTCGAAGTTTACTTTCAAATTATAATCTCTTCATGAAGTCTTTCCTGATTCTCAGAGAGATGAGACCTTTCTCTCCTACAAAGTCCCCAATTCTATTATTTGTTCCTCTTGGGGCAGTTAAACTTGTCTGGCTTATTTCTGTAATCCCTAGTAGAGATTTCTACCCACAGTGGATAGTTATTCATTAATGTCCAATGTTCTGAATCAGCTTTGAGTCCAATAAGCCAGGCTCAGGACCAGACCTTTGAAAACTGGAAATTTAGTTGATATGGACAAAACTGGACTTACCAACTACTCTAGTATATGACTGCCTTCTTTTCCTCACTGCTTATGAGTATTCTGTTGTACTCAAAAAGTAAGCCTGGGAGTTATGTTGCAGATTATGTAGGAGGAAGGATGAAGAATGAGGGAAGCAGAAGAAAGCACCACGGTCCTAAAATCAGAGCTATGAGCAAAATCATCAAACTTACATATGAGATCACTGATGGCTAGAGACCTGGTATGTTAATGTAAGATATTTGAGATGCTGGTTCACTTACTCCTTGGAGTAACACAAATTGCTAATAATGGGCTCACCCTCCTCGACATAAACAAATAAATACATCAACTAAAGGAAGTCAGAACTTGCTAACTCCTAGACCCACAGTGGCTTGTTCTTTCCACATGGTGAAGGTCATCATCACAGTGAACCCTCAATCCCTCAGGCCCCCGTTTACCTGTTCCTCTGTTTTCAGATCTCCAAACTCCTCCAAGAAAGCAGTCTCTGAAGGGAACTGTGATGGCTCCAGAAAATTGAGCAAACTGAACAGCTCCTCCACCGAGTTCTGCAAGGGCGTCCCAGTGAGCAGCACTTTGTGTTCCTGCACAAGGGAACACGGCGTGATGAGCAGTGGGGGCTCCCCACACAGGGTGTGTTGGTGGAAAAATGCAGCCAGGGCATTCTATGCTCAATGTGAGCAATTCTATTTTGCTTTAATGAAAAGACGGGGTGTCAACATTTCATGGGAGTACAGTCAAAAGAGAGATCAACCTTTCTTTCACATTACTAATTCCAGCAGCATTTCATGTTAATTAAACAACCATTCATTCATTCATTCATTCATTCATTCATTCATTCATGTAATATTATTGAGTGCCTTTCTAACACATACTGGACACTGTGCCAAAACAGTAATGTTAAAAGGCCATCATCTCTGGTACCAGGGCATTCAGGGACCTACAAACAAACCAGAACACCTTACATTTCCAGGTCACAGATGAAATGGTATTTAAGATTCCCCTAGGTCCCTCTGGGAATCACTCTGTGGTGACCCGTCAAACTGTTAACCCAGTTCATAACTAAAAAACATTTGGTTCCTACACTATCAGCTATGAAGGGCAAAAAAGAAAAGCTAGAGTAAACAGACTATACACAAGTAAGCTACCTGCGGAATGGCTAAAACAGGCTTCCTCCACAGTGAAGAGAAGCAACCTCTGTTCATATAAAGAGCCTGCAATTCTCACCAGGGCCATAAGCTTGAGACCTTCCAGAAGTTTGCAGTTCCTATTCTTCAGTCTGTGGGCTTCATCAATGATCACACAGCTCCAGTGAATCTTCTTCAGTTCTGGGCAGTCTGCCAGGATCATCTCAAATGTTGTGATGACAACATGGAACTTGAAGACTCCTGAAAGGGGGTTTCCCTGAGGATGATACAACAGCAGGCAAAGCTTTACACAGTGGCTCTAGAATTCAGCTAATGGGCACCAGCTGGACCAGAGGAGACAGCACTATAAATGCTAGGACCTAGGTGAGAAGCCAGTAAGCATTGCTCCTCCTCATTTGAGAAAACAGACCATAAGAATGAACCAACTATTTAGCCAAGAGACAGATCCCATTACATCGATGAAACAGAAGCAAGAGAGCATGTGCCTCTCAAAGGTGAGACAGATGAGCACTGCAGACGGCACAGCAAGGGGGGTTTTCATTTATTAATTGCCAAGATAAGGAAAGCAGATGGGTGTTGATTCACACATTCCTAGTCCTGAGTCTGTCTAAACCATGCACAGTTTCAAAGCCCAAGGAACCTTCCTTGCTACTGTTCAGATATAATTAATTTCAACTTTTAAACCTGGGTTCTAGTACGCATTCAAAGTAGTGCTCTGGATTCACCTGGGACAAGTGCTACCGGGCAGGGCACACCTTTGTCTTTCAGCCTGCCTCAGGGCTGCTGTCACAGTTAAAGAGCAGAGCCGCGTCATGTTAGATAGAGCTCACTGTCAGTTTCTTCCAGGTGTCTCCTGTCACTGAAGCTCCTGGCCGGCTTTCCTCTGATTAGATTCATTTAATTTTCACCTTGACTACTTATAAAACCAAGTGCCCAAGGCAAGCATACAGGCACACTCGGCAAAGTGTCTATACTTAATAAGAGCTCTTTAAAAATTCTATTGTGCTTTCAACAACCTGAATACTGTTTTCTCTTCATCCTTGCTTGTTGGATCTGTTAACCTCCTCTCCAAACTCCCTGGCTCGATACCCATTCTCTATACCTGACTTTTCTGCTCACTTTCTTCACTGAGCACATAACAATAAACATCTTTGTTATAGAAAAGCAACTTTATAAGCCAACTAAGAAGTTTTCAGAATCCTAAAAAAGAACCTCTGGAATGTCTCCAAGAGTGGAAAGCATGCCCCATACATTTGTGTTTTCTCATAAATTAAACTACCAGGGAAGCACAAGAAGTCTGCTTCAGCAAAGATATGAGCCAGTCAACAGCAGCCCACGGTACAAAGCACTACAGCTCCGGAAGACCGCAGGCATTGCTGGGTCTGTGTGGGTCGTGCGGGGCTCACCTGGGCGTCTCTGTACACCATCTCGTACTGCTGGATCATCTGCCTGCTGATCTGGCTGCCGTGGTACACGATGGCGTTCATCTCCGTCCACGTCCGGAACTCCCGCTCCCAGTTCGTGATGGTGGAGAGAGGGGCGATGATGAGAAAAGGGCCGTGAACGCCTCGAAGGAATATTTCTGAAAGGAATGTGATGGACTGGATGGTCTTCCCTAGGCCCATCTCATCCGCCAAAATACAGTTTTTTCTGCAGAGAATAAGAAATAAATACAGGTAATTCATCATCAATGTAGAAAAGAGGCAGAGGTTGATTACAACTAAAAAGATACTTCAGAAGCACACCCTGACATGTAAGGTAGTTAGTAAAGGCATTATCAGTATTTTCCGGACACGCAACTGAGGCAAATGTTTACTATTATTACTGTTCGTACCCTGCCTTCCTCCAATATGGAACTATGGCAACTTGTGATTTCTCAATCTACATGAAATGGGTCCATTTAAATATAAACTAAAACTACTAAAAAGTAAAATAACAGAGAACAAAAATATGCCTTAAACCAAAGCCAACTTCTGTACCTAACAAACTTCATGGAAACCAAAGCAAAATAAAGCGGTAAGTTACACGATTCTCATTACTCATCCACTGTGTTATCAAAGGTCAAACTTAACCCACATAATAAATTCCCAACCAGAGTAAAAATGCTGGTCTCTTCCAGTGATGCAGGATCACAGATTGCCCAGAGCTGGGACATTTGAAAGGGTGTGGCCCCCCTCCGGTCTCACCATCCACTGCACAGATGGCACCTGAAGACCTGGAAGGCCACACTGAGTGCTGTGCTCTGAGTGGCACTGTGACAAAGTGGCAGAGACTACACTAGAACACACACCTCCAGAGTCCCCTCTTGGTGTGTTTTCCATTACAACATGCTGTCTTTAAAATCAACACTAGGGACATTCTAGAATGTTAAGAAAATTTCAACCCATCTTTCTCGAATTTCATCTGTTTCGTCAAATTCTGATAGGAACTAAAGCACAAAGAGTACAAACCGAGAACCATGGTGCAAGTCCAGAACATCTGTGACTCACAAACAAGTAGCGGAGTTGGGGCTAGAATCCAGGTCTATTCCCCTTTAAAGCCTGTTTTTGCTAAAGACTTAAGAGAGAGAAAACACGTTTAAAGGATCTTCTGAGCACAACCTTAGATAGAGCCTAGCCTTTTGGATGCGCTGACAAGAAAAACAAAGAGCACAGAGTCTGTGCTGTATGAAGACCGTTTCTTCTGGTCGGAGAAACACCTGGCACATAAAAACACAGTCCTGGTGTGACTGGGGTGCAGACTCTGGCCGGAATCACCGGCCGCGCTGCACTCCCCCAGCGCTCTGCCGCTGCCGCTCTACACTGACCCAGGCAGCTGCCCACGTTCAGGTACAAGCGTTTGGTCAGAAACTCATCCACGGAGACAGGGATGGTTCTGGATCCTCACCTGTTGTACCAGTTAAAAAGAAGCCAGTTCATTCCCTCCAGCTGGTACTCCCGGAGCTGATTACTGTTCTTGTACTCGCGAGACTTCTCAAGTTTCTGCCAGGAGTCTGAAGCAGGCCGCTCCTAGTGGGAAAAAGCAGAGAGCACAATATGCAGAGACTGACCTTCTAGAAGCATCACAAGACTGGGGATACACACAGACACAGTGTCTGGTAAATCCCCAGACACTGCCCTAAAGCGGGCTTCAAACTGCAGTAACTCTTTTTCTGATGAACGTGCAGGCCCTATGTTTTCTAGGTTTCACCGGATTAAACTAAGAACACCTCTCTAAAATTTTAAAGTAATCAATGAAGAGAAACAGACCCTCCTAGACCTTGCATTATACTGTTCTACTGAAACTCGTAGCTGTCACCCCCCCCTACAGTTTAATTTCCCCTCAATCCAACATTAGTCAAGTTTCTGGTTTCTATAGACAGGATTTCTTTTTATTTCTTTGTGCCGATGGTACCAGCTTAGGAAAGTACAGTGGGTCAAATATTTTGATTAGTTTCTAGAGTCAGGACATCACACAAAAAGTCTATATAATCAAAATTGCAAATTCCTTAAATTCTCTGTAAACACAGTAACAGTCTTACTACTTTATCTTTCTGTCTGAAACATCAGTTTCCACATATAACTGCAGATTAATTACCACATGCTTAATTTCAGGGAGGACTTGAAGAGATTCGAATTCTTTAACTTTAGCAGGGTCCACGTCCTCCTCTAGCTCCCATGTGCTTTCTTCGTAAGGCAGTGAGCACCACTTCACCAGATAATGCGTCACTTCCTGGTAGGAAACAGGAGAGAAACGTATGTGCTTTCAACTGGGTTAAAGGAGTCGATCATTCTCTGGCCAACCCTTGGAAAACCATCCTACAATACAATACATGGATGCCATTAAAACAGAGACCACATGTTAATAAACAAGCAAAACAGGAGGTAAGAAGGGAAGATACTTTCCGAGGGTCAACAGCGAAACACCCACCTCGCCTGTTTCTGCATCCTTGGTGTGGGCCACCTCCAAGATGCGATCAACCTCTACATAGTCTGGGTTGAACAAGTCTTCATCAGGCTAATGCAAATAGAGGAGAAGAGTTTAAAAGTGGCCTCATTCCCATGTCCAGTGTGGCCCCTAATTCTGGGCCCAATCCCATGAATCCCTAATTTTGGGCCCAATTGAGGGCCCAAAAGTGGCCCTCAATCCCATGTCCAGTGTTTTATCTCTAAGTGACCCCTAATTCTGGGCCCAATCAGGAAACACGTGAAATGGTTCACCTGAGAACAGAAGTCACCGACAGACATTCTTCACGGTCCCTAAACCCTGACCGCCATGGCTAAATTGAAAGGAGCCAGCCACACCGCACGGGCTGCACCTCGGCCAGGGTGAGGCTTTCCTGTTGATCACTGCGGTGTGCAAAAATCAGCACCAAGAAGGTGCTCTTTTCTCACTGTTCCCTGTTCCAAAAAGCACCCGTGAAAACTCAGAATTACGGTTTCTCCTTCTTCTTAATACCAACAGCAATTAACAGCCAACACTGGCAGGAGGCAGGAGGGAGCTTCTGAGGCAGAGATAATGTTCTATTTCCTGGTCTGGGCGGTGGTTACACAGATGTGTTTATTCTGTGAAAATTCTCTGAGCTGTATGCACCCTTGGATTTATCTTTACAGACATTATGCTTCAAAAAAGGGTACTTACAAAACAATAATAAACAGCACTTAGAAATACTTAACGTGTGTCTGGAGTAACACTAAACGCTTCCATTTAAGTCTCAAAACTACTTTATGGAGTAGGTGCTATAATTACTTTACAGATGAGAAAACTGACTCAGAGAGGCCGGGTACCGTAACCGAGGTCACAGAGCTGCGAGAACTGGAGTGTTTACCAGGTCTTTCTTACCCAGAAGCCCTCCTCCTCGACTGCTGGAATGTTCTTATTGCCCCTTAAGCTGGCAGGCACGTTACGTGGTATCCAGTTTCATCCTCTGCTCAACGCAGGAGTACTTCTTACAGCATTCCTGGCAAATCCACGCTGGGACTCAACTATTCCCGTGTTCAAAACCATACCGCACTCTAAGACCTGACCCACTGCCAAGACAGTTTTACCTCTGCCTGTTCAGCAGTAGCAGCATGATCTTTATTGTTATTACTATGAAATTACAGCCTAATTTCTATCCTGTAACTGTGACTCACTGGTGTGAACTGCTTCCTCTACAGCGGCGGTAACCAAGTCGATTCTCTCCTCTGTGCTGGCTCTTCAACAATCTCCTCCCTATCTGGGTTAAGTAACCGCAGGTGTCCAACTGTTCTTCAGGTGCCATGTCTCCAGATCCCTTAAGGACACAGAGCTAACACATGTGGAATAGTGACTACGAGCCAGGCACCGTGCTAAGCACTTCTGTAAACACTGTGTCATTCAATCCTCCAAGGTATTCTGTGAGGTTGATACTATTAGGGATTCTGGTTTTAGTACAGATGAGGCTACTGAGTCCGCAGGAGGCTCTGCAAGCCCACCCAGCTGTGTGTGTGGGGGGGCGGAGGGTCTTGCTCCAGAGCCCGGGCTCCGAGCACCGAGCAGCCCTCCTTCCGCTGTCGTTCCCAATCTCTCAGCCATGCCGCTCGGATTTACAGCACCCCTCACTGAATCCTGGTGCCCAAAAATAAACATAACACTTAGGAACGAAAACAGCAAGGCACAGCACGACTCTGCCACTGGTGCGGTGTAGGATTCATGTTACTTTTCAAGCAGCCACACCCTACTCTTGACTCATAATAAACTTGCAATTGCACTGGCAATAAATATCTTTTCTCCCCAGGACTGGTATCCAGTCGTTCTCCCCACTCTGCTCGTAGAAACCTTTAATGCAAATGCATGACATTACATTTTATTCCCATTTTATTTCATTCATCCCGACCTGTCCAGGCAAACCTGAACTTTGATTTTATTGTTTATCCTGCCAGAGTTGGGTCTGGTTTCCGGAAAGAATTTGGGTTTCAGTTAGAAGGTCTCCACCCCTATGGAGTGTGGGAACTTGATGTCCCTTGAGCTGGAGTTTCCCTCACACCGCTGCCCTCTCACCTGGCAACCTCAAAAAGTGCCGGGAAATAATGGATATGAAGACGCTCTACCCAAAACTGTTATTATGTACTTTATAAGAATATCAATTATCCAAAGTATTAATAAAAATATTAAATAGGTCAAGACCAAAGACAGTGTTACAAGAACTACACCCCATAATCACTCCTCAATTTCGTAACATCCCCCAGGCTTCTCAAAGCCTTTCCTTCCCGCAATAGTGCGGTTGCATTATTTCTTTAAGTCCTAACACAGTTTCTTCTCCCTATTCCCAATCAAAGAAAACTCATTCCCTTGGAAATAAATCAGAAAACAGACACATGGAGCTTTGTAGGCTATATTAAGGAGCTTGGACTTCATTCCAGGAAAATGGGAAGTGCTGGAGGTTCTGGAGCAGGGTTAACAAACGGCATATGGCAAACCCTCCTCACTCACCTGGGACCGGCCAAATCATTCCTGCGCACTGACCCTGTGCCTAGTGCTGGGAATAGAAATGGGAGGAAGACACGGGCCCTGTCCGTCTCACGGGGCTCAAAGTGGAAGATACAGACATGCTGTAAACAAGTCACTACACTGCAAATACTTGCTAAAATAGGGGTGAGAAAAAAATGTTCCAAGAACAGAAGGCAAGTATCCAAGATGGTTTTCTAATTCTCATCACCACCTTCCTTTCCACAACTGAGTGTCAGAGAAACAATGCCGTGGGAAAAAGCTCTCGCAGGTGGTAGGGTAACTATGGAGAGGATGGGGCCAAACACTAAGGCTACAGAGGAAGAACCCCCACACTGGGACGAGAAGAATGCTTACTGCCATTATCCTAACATTATTTTTGTCACTCGAGAAAAAGGAGCACGACGTGAAGATGAACTGGTAAGTGTGTGCAGCAATTTATGACCACTTGAGGGCACGTGACTGCACACCTAAACTCTAGTACTCAGGACTACATTTTAGGAGTAACGTTCACTGCTTTGTCTTGTCAAAAGTGATCAAAATAATATTGAAAAATTACATGTTAAAAAAATAAGAAAGCAGAAATTACCATAATCCCATCAGCCAGAAGAGACTTTCTTATGTCATTAGTAATTATTTTCCAGTATCATTTTTACTAGTTGACAGTACTCCATTCTGTGGAATTATCATAATTTAACAATTACCTATTATTTACCATTTTGTTTTCAATTTTTCATCAATATAAACAACTGTCTAACATTGTTGGATTTTTGCACAAAAACTTGATAGTTTCCTTAAAATAAATGACATCACTGCCGGGACAGAGGACATGCGCATTCTGAGATGCCCGCTGTCTGCTGTCATGCTGTTCTTCTGACGGGCCACGCGGCGTTCTGTTCCCACCCAGTGATGGGCGAATGGCCCTTCCCTACAACCTCACCAGCAAGGGATGGTACTTATTTTGTAAGAGAAAGCTGTAAGGTTCCCATTTTAATCTATGTTTCCTTGACTACTAGTGAAACTGACTACATTTCTGTATGGTTAATTGGTCTGTTTTTTTTCTATTTGGGGGATTTTATATTTTTCTTAATTAGAAGAGCATTTCTTATTAAACTACCGGTCATATGCATATGTGGGTGCAAGTGTAAAAATATGAATAAGAAGGTTCTCATGTTACATACAAAATGTATACTGTTTATGTATGTGTATGTGCATGAATACAATTAAAAATTTGTATGCATAATGCATATTCCTATTTTCTAATTACTATGTATGTATGTATACATATACATATACACACGCACACAATTAGAAAATATGTACACATACATAATGTTTAAGATTTATTGTAGTAGTTTCTAATGTATAGATACTATAGATTTAAAACCCAAATCCACCCTTGCTTCCGCTTGCTATAGGCACAGTATTTATAAATTCCCATTTTATATAGTTATTTATTTTCTAGAATTTGGCTTTGCTTTTTTTATTTCTCACTGCACACTTCAGGTCTTTCTGGAACGGCCTTCTGTGGGTGGGGAGGATGGAAGAACTGCGTGCGCACTCCGCCAGCCCCAGCTGGTTGCTGGTGTTCCAGACCCAGATGCACTCTTATGGGTGGTCAGTTTGCTCCTCACACCTTAGTGGATAATTTGTTTTCTTTAGCTTAAGTCTGGACTAGTTTTGCTACAAATCTAGTGCACACTTAGCAATTCAACTACAGCAACAGATCAGCTCAAAACTTCAATTTTAAGAAACTCACTCCCACTACTTAATACTGCTAGGAAAGCAGTGCTCAAACTAGTCAGTAAATATCGCTTCACCTCAGTGAAAATGTGCTTCATCTGGGCTTGTTTATTCCTGAACCGCTTTATCTTCTGTGCGATGCGAGGGTCCTTTTCGAGCTCTTCCATTGTGGCCCATTTACAGTGTAAGTAGGAGCTGTCCAACGACACAGAAATTGTGACGTAAGCACAGAACTGGCATATCACTGAACTTTAAAGTGTTTCAATATACGATAACCATCTAACACAGAAGCAACTGAGTGGTCTGTTGTGAAACTGCTGGAGGTTGGGCCTAGAAGGGCTTTGCCCTTAACGGCAAAAACAGAAGACACGACACAGCGATTCCAAGCAATGGAGCACTCTGTGGCTTCCACAGAAATGGGCTCAGACTCCTGGCCCAGTTGCCCAGTTGGTCAGAGCATCGTCCTAATACGCCAAGGTTGGAGATTTGATCCCCAGTCAAGGAACACACAATGGCTAAGCAATGACTGTGTAATACACGTTAGTGAAAGCGGGCCTGTAGCAGAGAACTAGAGAAAATTGGGGGGAAGGTATAGGCTGTAAGTACAGTGGTTCTCTACCCTGGGTGCAAATGAAAATCACACAGGAAGTTTAAAAAAAAAACACCCAATTTTGGGGACTACTCTCAGGGTCTGAGTCAACAGATCTTGAGTGGAGTAAGGACTTCAGTTGTTTTAAAGTTCTTGGGTGGTTCTGTGTGCAGCCAAAGTTGAGCACCACCACCTAAGGTGAATTTGAGTCAACTAAATCCATGAGTCATGCCTTAGGGGCCATTCTAGGAAAACACGGATGATGCTGTGATAGGGAAAGTAAGTTTTATGCATATAAAATTCAAATACAAATAATACATTAAACAGACGTACAAATTTCTATACTTAACGTAGAATAGCTCCAAGTCGAATGGGGGTTCTCCTGGGTGAACCTGTAACCAAGAGCAAGCAAGTTTAATCAACCCACGTAAAGGTGACCCCTGCAGATCATACGTGCCAGAAGAAAACAGGTAAGTCAACACCTCAGCCTGGTCTTCATACAGGTTTCTCAAGGGTATGTTCATTTTGCCAGGTCTTTTTCTGAGAGCTATTGGGCAGGTTTACGAAGGCTGAATACACAGCTAGCAATAAGGCAAGGGGGGGAAAGATCCTTCTGGTGTCCTTCCAAGGTCCAGGCTGCAAGAGCGTTCAGCTGGCAAGCTCAAACTGTCCCAGGACCCTGAGACCTATGAGGAGCAGAGCCTGGTGCAGAAGTAAGAACACGTATTATCTCTGGAGCCCCTTGGCTAACACCCTAAGACACTATGGCATTCGCTCTCAAAGAAAGAAAGGGTACTTTCGTAAATACTGGAAGTATGTAATGCTCTGACTGGCACCAACATACCCTTTCACTCAGGACCTTTCTCTAGAGGATCCCTACAACAGCCCTGGGATATCTAAAGAAAAGGACCCCACGATGTTTACGTCAGAAACTAAGGGATAAACATCTTTTGCTAGGATCACACTGGAGAAAAAAAATCAGTTTGGGCCTTCTCAAATATTTAAAAATTTTATGTCCTAAAAATCTTCTTTGGGGGGGGGGGGTGTAAAACTAAGTATTGAAGAGCCAGACAATGTTCATGCCTAGCTCTCACTCCAGCCAGGAATGACCATTCCAGGTTCTCTAACCAAATTATCTCTCCACATACGGTATCATCGGTGCTGGTGATATAAAAGCCACCGACCTCCTGGACAGTCTTAGATGCCAGGATCTTCTCAATGATATTTGCGTCATCTTCTGGAGGCTCCTGGAGATGCAAATTAAAAAGAAGGAAAATCACTGGCACCACAGAATCCAAGAAATAATTCTGTTAAGAACTACTACAACAGGTATTACTGCATCAGAAGTTTACCTTTGAATACCAAGGCCTCCCTCCTATCAGACCACGGAGTGATCAAAAGACAGAAAATCTTCTAACTTCTGGGCACAACAGCCCTATTCCCCCTACTCCCCAACACACATATGCTGAGAAGGTATTCTCCTCAGATCTGCCTTTAGCAACACTAAAATTGGTCCCAGGGCTTCCCTCCTCCGCCAAGACTGCCTACGCATTGCCTCCATCTGCAGCACGGTGCAACATGAGCGAGTCTGGGGGCTTTAGAATCAGAAGGTCCTAATTTTACTACCTATTGACATCGGGCGAGTCAATTAACACCTCATGGTTTCCAAATCTATTAATACAGGAGTTAAAAATTCTTATCTCACTGAGTTACTGAGAGGATAAAATGGCACATGACAATGTTTTTGGAGAGTAAGTGCTATGCAAATGACGGTGTAATTATTCCCTTCTGAACTGTACCATCTTTCCTCTCTGTACCTGGAAAAGGCCGTTTCACTGATGAACCTTTGACTACAAATTCCAATTGAAAACAAATTAATCCCTTCCTTTCCTACCCTATATATATATCACCATCACTAGGCTTCTAATCTCCATGAAATATGTTTCTACAGAGTATGTGATTTTTAAAAATCTGCATTAAAAACAACAAACTGAAAGAAAGGATGCATTGAGTCACAACACACTAGCATTTAACATTCTTTCTAGTGCTTTGAGTAGTTTTATTTCAGTGGTTTTCTATGCACGATGTGACCTTTCCAGATCTATTACTTACCACGATATGAGACTCAGAACTGTATGTAAAAAGAATGTTCATCACAACAATCCTTACTCTCAAACTAACTATTTGGGTGTCTGATCAGAACTTCCCAAAAGGATGGTTTATTCTGCACATCACTGTCTTCAGTCTACCCATTCTGGGCTCAACTGTCACAAAGCCATACCGCTAGAGAAAACATTATGTCTTCCAGGATCTTAAATCAAGCTTTTCTCTGAAAAGTGATAGTTAAAAAAAATTTGAGGAGGGCAGATGACAGATGGTAGAAAAGAAGGATGGAAATCAGCAGGCACTGACAGATGCCCCCAAAGGTTACAAATATTTATTACATTCCCCTAGACACATGGCATTGTGCTAGGTGCCATGCAGAAGTTCATCCAAAATGACAAGTCTTTTCCCACAGCTCAACAAGAAATGGGTGAACTGTGCCTACCACACATGAGGAGAAAGCTTTTGTTTTTCTGTTTAAGCATTTGTTCTGCTTGATCCTTCAGCACAAGTTCGCAAAGGAGGAGGGAGCTGATTGTTCACTGCTTGTCTTCTACTTGAGACAAACCTGCTGGATGTAGTTAGATGCCTCGAAAAGGCCCCACAACAGTGGGTAACCAACAACTATTTGTTGAATGCTAAATACCAAGTGGAAGAGAGAAAGAGAAGGAAATACATACCGAAATAAAGCATCAAACTCGCCAGGACCACAGACTGGAGACAGTTATTATTCTTAATCTGCATCACTTAAATGAAAAGTCTCCCCTTTCTCCATATGCTTGCACCTATCCTATACCACCAGAATGGCTAACAGCAAAGGGCCAAAGCTTGGTGGGCTTTCTTGATCAGTACAGATCACTACCCCAAACTTGTAACCGATCAACAGCGTTCTATGGCAAGTGGAAAGTGAACAAAGGGACCGGTGGTGGGTTCAGAGAAACTAGATTAATTAACCAATTTCCTTCCCTCCTACTTCCTTCCTAATTTTCTTCCATACTATTTATTGTGTCTTAAGTCTATGCACTGGTCTGACAGAAATAAATGAGCTATAGTCTTCATCATCAAGGAATGACCAGACATGCCGACATAATGTTTTACATCCAGTATGCAGAAGCCTCAAGTGTATAACTGATGGATTTCTACATAAACAAACACGCATTTGTGTAAGTACCACCCAGATCAAGTTATATAATATTTCTAACAGTTTGGAAGACCTTCGTGCCCTCATGAGAAATAACTACTATTCAGACTTCTACCACTACTGATTAGTTTTGACTATTATTAAACTTTGTATAAACTGAATCCTATATTATGTGGTTCATTCTTCTGTGTAGTATTTTGTTATATCAATACACTACCACTTATTTATCCATTGTAACTGTCAAGGCATATTTGGGTTGCTTCCCATGTTTATACATGTCTTTTGTTACACAAATGCACCCATTCACCCCGGATACATACATAGAGTGGAACTGCTAGACTATGAGTTTGATTATATGTTTGGTACTAACGCATCTTGTCAAAAGTTTTTCCTAAAGTGACTGTAGCAATTATTATACCCACCAGCAATGCATGGGTGGTTCAGTTGACTTGATACTGTCTTTAAAATTTTAACAATTCCAGTCACTGTGTAGTATTATCTCTTTAATTCACACTTCCTTGATAACTGGGGATGCTGAAAACCTTTTCCTGTGCTTACTGGCCACGGAGCCACCATCTCTATGAAGGTCCTGTTCAAGTCATCTGCCTACTTTCAAAATTACCCTTGGTTCTGATTTGCGAGAGACCTTTATACATTTCTGTGTAAGAGTGCTCTATCAGGTACACAGATCATAAACGTTTCCTACCGATCTGCGGGTCTTTTCAATCTGTCAGTGTGTCTTTTGATGAACCAAAGCTCTATATAATCCACCTTATCGATCTTCTCTCTTACGTATTTTTATGTCCTGTTTAAGGAATACCTGCTGCCACTGCGGTCGTTCATTAAGCCACATGTGATATAAAACTTTCTTGTCGCCACATTGAAAAAGTAGAAATAAACAGATGTAACTGATTTTAATGTAGTTTATTTAAACCAATATATCCGAAATATTATCACTTCGATATGTAATCATATTGAATTATTAATAAGGTATTTTACATATATATTTTTTTTCACACAAAGTCTTTAAAATCCACTGTCTACTTTACACTTACAGCAAGCACACCTCGATCTGGACCGGCCATATTTCAAGTGCTCAATAGCCAGATGGCTGGGAGCAGCCACACCTGGCACCTTTGTGCCGTCCGTCTATTTGTTCTATAACGACACTACCCTGACTTCACTATTGTAGCTTCATTACAAAGTCTGGATTACAGTAGGTCTTCCAATTTAGTTCTTTTTCAACATTGCTTTGGATATTCTAGGTCTTTTGCATTTCCATTATCAATTTCCACCAAATACGCCCTACTCAGATTTTGACTGGGACTGAATTGTAGACATCTTCACAATTACGAATGCGTGTATGCCATATACCGCTCCATTTATTTATGTCTTCTCTCATTTTTCAGCAATGTTTTTCCTAGAGAGCTTGTGTATATTGAGCTATTCCAAAGTATCTAATACACTGATGTTATTACAAATGACATTTTACAATTCACGTTTCCTGATTTCATCTTGCTAGTTTATAAAAATAGATTTTTTGTCTTTCTAACCAACAAGTTAGCTAAATTCACATTTACTAATTCTAATGGCTTGTCCATTTTGTTGAATTTGCTACACACAATCATGTCATCTGCAACTAACGACAGTCTTACTTCTTCCTTTCCATCTTTAAACTTTTTATTTCTTCTACTTCCTTACTGCGGTAGCCAGACCTCCAGAATATCTCTAAATACAGGCGGTACTAGTGGAATCTTCTCCTCCCAAATTCAAAGAGAAAGTATTTGATTACACCAGTTAATATAACATCAGCTGTCAGTTTTTATGTAGAAGCTTTTAAGATATTCTTTCCATCTTTGGTTTCCTACAGTTTAAGATATATGCCTAGGTGTGGTTTTCCTTTTTGTATTTTTCCTACTTGGGAGTGACCTGATGTTGCATCTACTGGTTGGTATCTCCCATATCAAAATAGGAAGGAAACTGGGAAATTGACTTTTTTTCCCTAAACAAAACAGAGATTGTGCATAAAAGCAAGATCATATGTGTATAAACACTCAGTGTATACAGACACACACAGATATAAACTAAATCTGCTCACCAAACACAATTCCATAACTACCATCTGTTCTCAACTGCTTGGAATTTTCTCAAATTATCCTTCAAAGACGACCATTTAAATTCATTCACGTTCATGTCAGAGACTCACATTAACTAAGCATTTTTTCTTAGGGAGAAACAAAAGGGAGTGATATTCAGAGGCACTGACAAATCGGAATAGTAGCAGGCTCTGAACATGCAGGACGTGGAGTTCCAGATAACTCCTGACTTTGAGAATAACGAGTATTGATACAACGGTCTTAACACTGCAAAACAGAGGATGGAAAGGTGTGATAACTGAGTTTTTGTCCGAATAGTTCCTAGGAGTTACTGTTAATTTTACTTTATTAAAACTCTACCATGCCTGAGAGATAGAATAAGAAAAAAAGGATACAAGCCCTATCCGAAAGTAGCTCATGGCTTAGACGGAAACAAAAAACAAGGACGACGAGAAACTTAATCGAAGTAGAGGGCTGTGGAGCACAGGAGAGGGGCACTTATCCCCAGCTCAGGGGGAATGAAGTGAGTAGGGAGCTTCTTGGCGGAGGTAATAACTGAGCTCAGCCTGCCAGGCACAGGAAAAGGCCACACAAAGCAGAGGGTCCTGTCTGCAAAGACATAGCAGCATGTCACCAGAGAGCACCAGGGGTTGAATCTCAAATTCAACTCCTTTTGTTCCAAAAGGTAAAATCATACCCACCACACAAATCATAGGAGGCAAAAACTGAGACAACCTTGTAAAAATCTATACATTATAAATGTACATACAACTGTGAAAGCTGCCTCTGTTCCAGGTACCAACACAGTGTGACAAAGAATAGCAAAGCAAGGAATTAGTGTCAGAATAGAAACACTTCCAGTCCCTGAATCCTACCCAGCTCCTAGTCAGGGGACTGGCCTCTGGACTCTAAAGCAGGCTGAGATAATCTGCCAGTCTTGAGCTGGAATGAATCATGCATAAAGATGTTTTTAGCAACTCACCACTAGGTAACCAATGCTGAGATTGCAATTTGGGGCTGGGACAGGGGCCAGCAGTCACAGAATTGGGCTGAGCATGCTGATAAGACTGCTCAGAACTGCAAAGAGGTACCAGCGGAGCCTTTTCTTATACCTATTTCAGACCCTTCTCTCCCTAACCTAAAGCCAGCCAGCAAGCTGACACCCATTCCAAGGGCCTCGGGAGAAAGGTGGAAAAAAGCCTCACCTACTTCAACTGATTTTCTGTGCCACCGCATGCTTTGAGGATTGCCTGGAATCCAAGATGAGATCCAAGGCTTTCAAGCTTCACATCAGCCTGGGAAATCTTTGTTCGCACCTCGCCAGGAAGCCCAACAGATGAAAGTGAAGCTGTTTTGGTTCTGCAGCAGCTAGGGCTCCATGGAGCACTGATTCTGAAACCCATCCAACCCCTCACAAGCTGCCTGGTCTGCCCTGCATGCTGGGCAGACCTGTGGCCCAGTTGCTTTCCTGAACATCAGCAGCACCAAAACCACATCATCAGGCCTCCTTCCTGCTTAAATTTAGTAACAATATTTGAGGCATGATTAAAGGAAATTCAGATTCTATCCTGTATCTAATCACATGTAAGTATATGTGTGTGTATCTGTGTACACACACACACAGAGCCCTCTCTTTGCTGTACCCTTAAGAGAATAACAAGAGCCTTAAGGTACATAAAATGTCCTGAACTGTTTCTGTCAGATCAGCTAGTTCTGCCCTCCCGGGGCCAGGGGAGAAGTCTTAAGAACAATTGAATATGGTTAATGACTCAGGCTAAATGGCTACTAGAAGAAAATAAAATCCCTTATAGTTTTAAAAATACCAAGCCAACCATAAAATCTCAAAGGAAGGAAAACCCATTAGAAAGCAATATAATCCTATCAATTCATGGCAGTCTGAGAAGGCTACTCTTAACTGTTTGCTGGAAAACACAGCAATTACAGTATTACCACTTATTATTCCTATTAAGTCTTATATGCATCATTTGGATAACCCTTAGCACAGAGGCATGAAATCAACTCCTAGTGCTAGGCACTAATCAACCACTACTATGTGACCATGACCTGGATCATCCTGTGCCTGTCTGTTTATTGTTAAAAAAGGGACAACAACTCCTGCTCCCAGCTGCCTTCCATGCCAACAGAATGAAAGGACATGTAATATTATGTAAGAATGCTTCAAGTCGGAGGCCAGATGGTTCAGACAGATAAAGTATTATCGGCCTCAGTGAGCTGCGCTGGCGCCCAGGAGAAAGGACAGGTATTTGTGCTGCTGCTGCACATGCAGAGCCCTGGATTCTGCCACGTCAGCGACGGTGACTCCGTAACAACAGGCGCCCGTGTCCCAGAATGTGCTGCTGGCAGTGGTGCCCCTCCTACGTGTTCAGCCTGCCTCTCCTTTTGCTTCTCATTTCTCCTCGGTGAGCTCCTCGGCACAGACCTCCTGCTTTTCATCATTTACCATTCTTCCTTTCTAGCATCTGGGCGCCAGGTCCTAATGCTGTCCTTTCCCTCCATGATCCTGCTGCCAGTGGAAAGCCCTAAAATGTAAATATGGCCATCCTGCTTCTCTTCTTGAACTCATCAAGGCCTCCTACCCATCTCTGATCTATAGTATAAAAAAGGCCAAATACCTTAGCTGACATCCAAGAATCTGCATTATGTGACTCCCCACCACTCAGGGCTTATCTCCCACTGCTCCTTAAATTAGACCCCAACACCCCGCCAGGTTCATCTACCTGGCGTACCACGACCTTCAGGACCACTCGGGCTCTGGGGCTTTAGTTCATGTTGGAAATTACTCCTCCTAAAACCCTGGCAGACCTCCCTTTCCTAACCAGGCCTCCTCTGTGTAGCTCCAGCACCCAGCACACACATCTAGCGCTGAACTCATCGTAGTAGTAGTAGTAGTTGTAGTAGTTGTAGTAGTAGTAGTAGTAGTAGTAGCAGCAGTAGTAGCAGTAGTATAGCCACATGCTCCTTCTCCTACATGCAGCTCCTGGGAGGCGGGGACCTACCCTCGCAGTGGACTCTCAGTACACATTTGTAGAATCCAAGCTCCAATTGGAATCACTAGTTCATGTAATTTTATTCACTGAACGACTATTTACCATGTATCAGGCTGTTCTATTCGAATGAGAACAACTAACACACAAATAAAATGAAGTCATAAATCCAAATTACAAGTTGTGGTAAGTGCTATGAAGGAAACACCAAGGAGTGAAATAGAGACCACTAGGCTGAGGGGCAGGGACCTGCTCTGGAAGACACCAGTCACGTAAATCATGAAGCACGTGGTGAAGTGCATTCCAGGAAGAAGGAACAGCACCCACAAAGGCTGGTGGATGGGAAAGAACTGCTCGTTCAGGCATTAAAGGACGGCAAGTCTTTTGGCTGAAGTCATGAGAGAGATGAGGAAAAACTGTTCATCCGAAAAATGTTTTTGGGGAAACAGAGAGTGCAGTGGTAGAGGATCCTGCTTGGCACAGTAAGAGTCTGAATTTTATTCTAAATGCACAGGAAGCCATCTGAAGGTTATAAGCAGTAGCTAAACAATCTAACTTAAGTTTTCGCAAACGGCCACAGAACAACTCCATCACGCAGGCCGGCACCCCACCCGAAGGCCGTACCTCCGCCTGCCAAGCCAGGGTCGAAGCAGAGAGGGCGGATGTTCGGCCGGCTCCGAGAACGGCGATCGTTTCCCCGTCGTCGTCCACCACTTTGAAATCCAGGTCCTCGTTGTACTTCCTGCGCTTCACCTGCCGTCCAGAGCGACGTTTCTGCAGGACAAAGACCCCGTCAGAGAGAGAAGCTCTGTGAGTTGGAGGCAGACGTCTGTACAAGAACACCCTCGACTACACTCACTAACGTGCAAAGGAGACCTTTCTCACTTTACAAAAGGAATCTTCCTCAAACACAGCTCTTTTAAGGACTAAATTCACTCAAAATGGGACCTAGCGGAGGGAGGGGATCCAAACTGCCAGGAACTGAGAAGGCACCGTCTGAGAATCCAGGGAGATGTGTTTTATTCATCAGCGGCAGTGACTTCTCACCTCCTTTCTAGCATGGGTTCCTATTCCAGTAAAACAGAGATGGGAGGAAAACTCCACCATCTTTGAGGTCCCTTCTAGCATAGCTGGCAGCTCTGATTTTATGACAATGGTACGAGAGTTGACTTTGGTTTTGCTTGAGTTCATGAAACTTGCCACATAACTCCTAAAAAACTAAGTAATACCAATTTAATTACAATCTCGCAATACCCGCTGAAATGCAGGGAGACATCTTAAGTGTGACAAAACAAGACTCATGAGTCACCATCTGAGGACTCATCTATAATTAAGAAGCTGATGACCTTTTACAGACAACATTCTGCAACAAAGCGGCCCAGTGGCTTTCCTCCAACAGAAAACACACGGTTCGTCTCCATGTACACATCAATCCCATCCAAGCAGCAGAAACACACTGGGAGCCAGTCTCCAGCTGGCTCACTCTCAAATACTTAAACCTTAAAATAACAAAAATGAAAGCAAAACCCCACCTCCCTTATTTTTTAAAAGACATCTCCTGGGCCTCTCTCAGTGTTCCTACCATTTCTTTATTACGTCACCTCTGTAACATTTAGTTCTATGTGAGGGATCAATCCTATATAAAAACCTCCTACCCAATCCCACATAAAGATCTCCATCCTAGAAACACTTAACCCCCCCGCCAACTGCCATCAACCAGCAACCTGACGTGCTTCCGCCTCTGCCCACCACGATATCTAGTAGTCAGTCACAAGCCCAAATTTACAGGCAGAGAGGCGGTCTTGGCTCTGACACCCCAGACACTACTGCTTGTTACCACTACGACATCAGGAGCTGACACCTTCCTGCAATGACTACCACCTAGACACGTCTGGGGGTCCAGATGATATGTGAAGGTGCAGTGAATTGGTCTTATTCTAAGTGGTCCCCATGCAGCCGCACAGCCCAGATAAACTGCTGTGGATGTCACAGGGAAGAGTGCTTTCAAACACCGGAACTCACGTCCAAGAGAGGCTGCTTCAACTCAGGGAGAGCATTCCTACCAGTGTCGTAGGCACACTTTGGCACATTTTTAGGAATCCCATTTAGGTGGGCAACTCCTTTTGTTCACATTTGGCCAACTTTCCTTCCTGTTTTGGCACAATAAAAACACCCCTGGTTCTTCCAGCATCTGAGATTATGAAAATGCCCTTATGCAAAGACTGGCCCAGCTCTGAGTCCTTCCCAAATGCATTAACTACATGGCAAAACAGGGCCCTGAGCCTTACCTAGCTTGGCTCACAACTCTATTTCCCCCATTCATTCTCTCACTGCCGAATATGCTGCTTTCCAAAAAGGAGGCAAGCTCCACTAAAAAACCGGGAGGTTGTTTTATACTAATAATCTTACACTCAAGTCCAGGGTGCTAGGGAAAAGGCCTGTGGCCTTTCGGTGCTCACCCACCAAAACAGAGAAAGCCCAGCCCAGACCTGTGCACAAGGGGTGCAGGCTTGAGAGAGGGAGACAGGAGCAACAGGATCAGCGTCAGCAAGATCCCACCTGGCAGCCGCAGCCTCCACCAGGGCTCCCGGCCACAGCTGTACCTGGCTGTCTGTAGACTCAGTGGATTCCTCGGGACTCCGCAGGGATGGGTTCGACAGGCCCTGATCCAGCTCTAAACTCTCCACTGTGGTTTCACTTTTCCTTTTTCCTTTCTTCTTTTTCTCCACTGGGGTTGGTCCTTGCTCCTTGCTACAAGGAGAAATTCAGAATTAAAACTGTTGGGCAGTTTTTAAAACTAAGATTTCTCATGTAATGAAAGTTATGATATCACACCCTGGAATTCCTGGACCAGGGAAGGCTTTAATAGAGAATCTACAGAAGTTTCTTCCCAGAAATATACAAAAATATGGGAAGAAACAGCTACATGAATTGATGCACAACTCCTTTTTTACACCCCTACCACGACCACTATGGCTGTGATTAATGTCATAAGAAATAAAATAGTACGAACGCTGCTAAAACACTCTCTTTCAGTTGGTGGAAATGCCCTCTCTAGGAGATGTAATTGCTTTGCAGATACTGAAAATCATCAGATTTCAGTCTCCTTTTACGTTACATGGGAGGTGACAGTTCTCTAATCTGTCATTGTCCTCTATTGAGAACGGTCTATGTATAAGACTTGAAGTAAGTACCGAAAACTCAAAAATGAAGACAACACTGTCCCTGCCCTTGAGGAAGTTATGATTATGAGAATTCCAGAGACCACGGAGAGCCACAGCCCAAAGAAGTAGATGGAAGCTTCCTGAGAGGCGGAGATGGGCACAGTGCGCCCCTCCCGCCACCCTGCTAAGACTGCCGCTTTCACGGGTGGTGTTTTCAACATCTCCTCGGAAAAAAAACCCTTTCCTGACTCCGCTAGCAGACAGAATCTCTTTCCTACACTCCCAAAGCACTTCAAGTTTTCTTTAAGGTACGCAACTCTGATCTGTCACCAAAGTTAGTCATTAAACTATGACATCAGGCTCAGGACAATACAGTGCCCGGTTCCTCTGCAGTTGCTCCATAAACATTTGCTGAGTGAAGGACCAGTTTACACTGTACTTTTCCTAGAGGACAATATATGCTTGACTGAGTTTGGTATTTCTCGCAGTGAACAACCTTATACCTACACAGAGTAAGTACTCGATAAATATTTACTAAATAGCGACAGGTGGATACATCAATTGGTGAGTTACTTATCATCGGGGAGACACAGGAAAATGCCTTTGAGTCGGGATATACATACAATTCTGACAGAAAGAAGACAGGGAGCGCCATCGCCATCCTCACAGCTAACACGTACATGACAACACAGGCAGGCGGAGTTCTCTAAGTCCTTCACTGGAGTCCCTCCTTTACTCCCCACACCACCTTATAAGGCAGACAGTCTTACTATTCTCATTGTATCAACAGGCATAGTGGGGTTCAATTCAGTTTCCAGGGTAGCATGGCCGGTGAACAGCAGATGAAGGCCTTGAACCTAGGCATCCTTTTAACCACCGTGACACTCTTGGGGAATGGAAGACTGTCGAGGGCACATGTAGTAAAAGACAGTCTGTGTGGCTGCGTGACAGGGAAGTGAACAGAAGTACTAAGTGACGGAGCTGGAAAGAAATCAGGGGCACGCCAGCCCAGAGTCCAGGCCCCGTTCTGTGTGAGAAGGCTACGATGGCACGCCCACACGAGAAGGAATGAAGACTCGACATAACCAGTGGAAACTCAAAGGTGAAAATGATTTTAAAGACCCAGCTGAAGCGGAACCAGTGACTCTTGGCAACTGACAGAATGTGGAGGATGAGGAAGGGCCAAAATTATTAGTATTTCCCATCAGGTGAGTTACTGGAAGGTGTGTGTGTGGGGGAGAAGAAGCCCTTGTTTGGAGAAGGGAAATCCAGAGCGATGAGCTAGTGGCAGGAACACCAGCCCCTGGTGCACCGGCCTGCTTATCTTCAACACTCTTCGCCCATCGTGAATCCCCATCAGGTCGGCACCAGTTCAGCCCACCCCCAACCCCCCGGCTGAAGACTGGCTGGCCTACCCATCAGAAAGTTCTTCTCGAAAATGATTCTGGTCCAGCCTGAGGCGATGAAACTCAAGGGTTCCTGCCACGTTAGAGAACTCACATTTTAATAAGAGGCTTGCACTCTCGAGCAGGGTTAGAAAGCAAAACTTCTTCCACTTACCAGTTCAGGACAGGAGACTCAAGTGAAACAGTTTTAATCGTTGCTGAATTTTCACAGGAATATTTATCTCATGTTATATGACTTCTCACTAAGAAAACTGTACAGCAATTTATAGTCTACAAAAAGCACTTTTGCATTCCAAGTCTCTTCTGACAGTTGAAACCTCGACTCCATGAGGGAGCCAGAGCAGATGAATCTCCTGTTTCCAGAGGAAGAAACAGGTTCAAAAGCGGCAAAGGCCCCGAAGTCGGCAGCAGGGCAGAGGCCGCCCTCCGCTCACCAGACTGCCGCTCGCAGCCCGCTGCTCTCCAGACCACGCCAGGTCTCCTGATCCTCCTTGTTAAACCCGGCTCCCTTTTATAAATGTAAAAACTTCAAACTTCCTTTAATATTACTTGAACCTCAAAATAATGACTGAAAGTATCAGCCACAAAACATTCCAATGACCCCAAATGCACAAATCCATAGTTGTTGACGGACTTTATGGACCTCTTAAAAAAGCAGGTTTGTACTTAAATTGTGGACACAAATTTAAAGACAGCTGATTAACATGCCAAAAGTCATCATAATAATCACGTGCTCAGGGTTCCATTTAACTGTAAAATCTTAAATCCTTCCTCACAACATCTGAAATCAATTCCATCTATCTAATAAATGTAACTTCATCGTATTAAAAAGCTTTGACCATGTATGTTTCATCTTCATATGCTAGACACGTGTGCTTCACTGTGAAACATCATACCCAATAGTAAATAAGCTCAAGCCACAATTAAGGAACAGAACCTCCTGAAAATATGAAACTTTACTACCAGACGTGTATATATTTACCTTTCATGTTTTCAGAAATCCATTAAGTAATGGACATAAGAAGCAGCCATAAGAGAGGCACTTCCAAGGTCAAGTCTGAGGCATGACTGGATTTTTCTAGCCAGAGGCTGGGGATAGGGTGGAGTAGAGGGAACACCTACTCAAATATATGTCAGTAAAACAGGAAAATGACTGGTGAAACTGCTTACTTATTTGGGGATAAATAAGAAGATACTCCCCCTGGGAAATCTCCAAAGTGATTTTCTGGAGGTTACTTTTGGCAACAAAATCAATTTTGAGTTCCAAAAGTTCTTCCTGGAACTCTTCTGATAAAGACAAATGTCAGGAAGAAAAAATTCTATGTACAGCTTATAAATGGGATTTTCAAATAGGACATCAATAAAATATCACCTGAATTCATCCTCCAGGACTAGATAAAACGTGTTTTTCCTCTTTGGAATAAGTCTTGAAAACTTACACTTGCGAGTTTTATCAAATGAAGATACTTTAACCTCTAAATTGCTATACCCACAGATGGATTTGGTCCACGAATGCTTGTTTGATCCTTAAAGCTTCAGGTTTTCCAAAAATAGTGGCCACATAATGTGTAACAAAATGATGTATGCATATACATTTTCATCCAGCAATTCCATTTACAGAAATATACTCTAAAGACACTTCCCAAAGTATTAATCTACATTTCCTGCAGCATTATTTGGTTATTGCAAAATAATGGAAACTATCTAAATGTCCAAATGTATATGATTGAATAAATTAGGATACATATCATGGAGTGCTAGGCAGCCATGAAAGCAATGAAGAAAGAATTCTATGAACTGATGATACTGAATGGTTTCAGAAATAGTGTTAAGTAAAAAATGAAAAGTGCAAAAAAGTATGTGACTTTTTGTGAAAGAATAAAGAGAAAAATAAAACATACATATGTCTACTTACATTATGAAAGGAAGCTCAGGAAAGATAAACCAAAGCACAGTGACTGTCCAGAGGGCCGGGCGCAGAGACGGGGTGGAAAGAATCCACACGGGGAGGGACACTTCCCTAAGGATATCTTTTTACGTGAATTTGACTTTTGGAATCACGTTAAAATTCTCCGTGTTAAAATTTGTCTAAAACTAAGATGAAATCAACCTGAGATAAATGAATCTAAGTGTGTTTCAAACAAACAACGTAACGACACTGAATCGAGGGAAAAAATACCTAATTTATGAACACAATATTTGATTAAATACATTCAGCTTTAGGGAAATGTGGGGAGAACAGCAAACAAATCCTGGCCTCTTTTTGGAAGACACACAGATAAAGCAATTCTGAAGTCACTTTAGATGTGGTCCAGGATTGCACAAATGTGTAAATGTGCCGACACTGGGAACTGGGCTCCCGAGGAGAGGGAAGATGTACATATGAAATGTTGTAGGGCCTGGACAATACTGTGAGATGAGTCTAAGTTGGAGGCATCCATGTGAACTCGTGTTTTCTAAAATAAGTGTACGGATTAATGCGTACATATAAATGTGCACACATATTATGAACATATTGTGTGTGTACATATGTGTGCACATATGTATATGTGCATGACAGTGTATATCCCGCCCCCCCCCCCCAGCTTTGACAACTGAAAGAACCAAAAAGCCAAGATGCCTCATTAGCAATGTGCACACCTAGCGCACAGGTCTTGGTTTCTAATACCAAAGATCCT
>PVKM010000141.1:0-91837 GCA_004027735.1 Carollia perspicillata | reverse complement strand
GAAGGTAGCACGTCAAAAAGACACAGAAGTGTGCTTGAAAAGCTAGCCCTCCTTGGTCAAAATTGGAACCATGTAAGTACTAAAGGAATTGAGGACAGTAATGAATTATAAGTGGTTTTCAACAATAGGAACCCGTACCAATAACAGAGCGATAATGAATAAATGAGGGACAAGGGAGAGCTCCTGCTTACTGTAGAATCCGAACAGTAAACATAGAGGGAGTAGTGAAGTTAGGAAATCACTTTGTAACTACTGTAGAAAACATCAACACAGTCCAGAATGGCCAAGGAACACTAAATCCAGGGAGAACAATTTGAAGAGGAACAAGGTGTTGCATGATCTTAAATTTTCTCCCTACAGATTGCTTATTAGTTGCAAGTGAGCAAAAGTAGTAACCACACAATGGTTCTACAAGAAAATGATCTTACTCTTACGAAAGGCACACTGGAGTATTTAGGGATAAAGGGGCTTACTATATGTAACCTATTATCAAATGGGTGAGGAAAAAATCTATCATTTATTTTGATATATGCCCATTCCACAGCTGAAACAGACACTGTGTTTGTTTGGCACCTTTTTGGTGATGACTGATACTAATTCCCTGGACTGCAAGGGTGGGCAGAAGGTCAGGCTGGGCCATGGTACCCTATTCCTTTTACCATAGTGACTGGTCCAGACATGGACAAATGACCCAGACAGGCTAACTTGGGAGTCCTTTAAAAAAAAGTTAAATATTCAGCAGGAGCGGGTTGGAAAATAAATCTCACTCCTCTTAGGTTATAGAGCTGTTAAGCTGCGAGTCTACTGTAGGCAGCCTCGATTCAGTGTGGTTGCAAAGGATGGAACGGACACCCAGAGAGACGCGGGGAAGGTGGCGGGTAAAGAACTCTGGGGGATTCCTCGACCACAACTCCTGGTCCTGACTCTAGCCGGTAAACCCCCTCTTATTATTTTTTTTAACTTAATTCAAGTTGGGTTTATGTCACTTGCAACCAAGAGAGTTCTGAATACAACAAAGGCCTAAACCCTCACCACTTAACGGCACTTGATGCTGAATCAAAGCAATCTTATTTTTATAATCCTCTTCTGTAGCTTTCAGTGTTAGAACCAACTAACTTGCAGGACAGAAAAAGTGGCAGACAAGATTTCTTAGGCTCAAAGTCTTTTCTTTTTGGTAACAAAATCAAACTTGACTTTACAATAAAACAAATGCACACTTTAAAGAAAAGAAAGCATGTATTTATGACACGCAAGAAACTTCCGACGCATGAACTACACCCTCCCAGCAGGACGACCATCAGGTATGAGCAACAGCGGTTTACTAGTCTGTCCTCCGGTCTCCCACTCTGCTGCATGAGCCAAGATCCTGTGCAGATTTCACTCTCTGCAGTTTTTATTGGGTAAATGAGTACTTTTTCTGACTTCCAAATGAGAAATTACAAAATGGTATTAAAGCACTAGACAGACAGACTTCCCTGAACTTTTCTCCCAGCCTACCTCCAATTCTGCCTCCAGGTTCCCTGGCTGGGAATGACAGACAGAAGCTGGGCGCTGGATCTGAGCATGAGCAGAACGGTCTTGTGTGTCAGAGCACTGCACCCCAATAATGATTTTTTAATTACTTCCCCCCATAGAGCCCAGGTACTGAAAATATTTAACAAACTGCCTTATTTCAAAAAGCCTCACCTTCCCACTTTAAAATTAAATCCTGTAACATGTCCATCAAAGTCTGAGCAGGGAAGAATCAGTCAGTGCCACAGTGAGCTGCCATAATCCCCAAATTCAGAATGACTGAAAACAACGCATGATGCCAACCACTGCCTGCACAGACATGCACAGGTCTCGGGGGTCCAGCCTGAGAGCCCAGGAGCCTCCAGTCCAGGCCTCGCCACAGGCTCTGATCCTCTACCCGGAGAACAACAATACTGAAAACATAGACATTGCCCCCAAAGAGTTCATTCGCACACTTAATTCAACTTTTATTTAATATCCATGTTAGTTCAGCCTATACCCTATATCTACGAACTGAGTTGGGCTGCAGAGATTTTAAAGACACTGGTTAAAATTTAAAGTGCAAGCCCTCCCCTCAAAAAACCCAAATTATTTTGGTGCAGATAAAGTCAGCTATAGACAAAATGAGAACCAAATCTCCCTGTCCACAGTCCCTTTAAACCATCAACACACACCCTGGCTGGTGTGGCTCAGTCGACTGAGCTCCAGCCTGCAAACTAAAGGGTCGCCAGTTCGATTCCCAGTCAGGGCACAGGCCTGGGCTGCAGGCCAGGTCCCTCGTTGGGGGCATGCAAGAGGCAACCACACATTGATGTTTCTTTCCCTCTCTTTCTTCCTCCCTTCTCCTCTCTCTAAAAATAAATATATAAAATCTGTTAAAAAAAATCAAAACAAGGATTATAAAGTTCATGATATTATCCTAGTAAAATAATTGAAGCAAAAACATTATGTACTTATAAAGTGAAAAAGCAGAGTTTTAACAAATGTTATCACAAGTGATAAAAGCAAATGAAAATAAAAATTAGAAAACAGAGGAAGGTCTCAAATGAAACATACAGGTTATCCCTACTTGTACCAAACCCCTCTTCCCACACAGGATGGCCTTTCACCGACACCTCCCTCCCTCCAAATATGTCCGTGCCTCTAGTTCTTTATTTGTCCACAGTAAGCAACAGCTACTGACATCCTGATGATATGAAAGTTAATGACTTTAGATCTTATTTATCTCCCTGCTCTTTTCTCTACTCAATATTTTTGTTGGTTTTTTTTTTTTAGTCAAGGCAACTGTGCTTTAAATTTTCATTAATTTTTCTTGTTTCCGGACTGTTCCTTTTCCACGACCCATTCCTGTTTTGCAGACAAAGTTGTGTCTTGAATCTGAGGATTCCAACTTAAAATCTTCTACTAAAAAGTTCTATTCCTTGTTTCTTCTGAAGACAGCTGTTCTGCTCACTCCTCTCTTTCCTCTTCTCTGCTGCTTGTTTCTCTCCACAGTCTTGTGATCTTTGGTGGATTGTCCCCATTTAAAGTGAATGAGGTTGGCAATGCAGGTGGATGGTGAGGCTCTCTGCTGCCTAATAAGTTGCTTTCTCCAACAAGCCTCACCCCTGAATGGGAGGCCTGGCCTGGGACTCTGCACTGCATACAGAGGTGGCTGTCCCTCTGTCCCCCTTTTAGGCTAAGGGCAGGGAGAGGCAGAGAAGCTAGAGTCCCTGGGCTCTCTTCCTGTGGATGTCAGTCTCCACCTGGAGCCCTAGATCCTCTCCCAGAGCAAACTTCTCAGTATCACTTGAGCAAATGCCCAACTTCAGCCTGGGGCTGACAAACCACACAGCCACTGGGCCGACAGGCAAAGCCCCCTCCACTTCTGGCCTGCCTCCAGCTCTTTTCCGAGGTGCCAGGTCCACTGGGAGGAGGAAGCACTCCTACCTCAGCTGCAAACACAGCTGCCGCTCTGGCTCTGTGCTGGGGCTCCCCCCACAGCACTTACCCATCAGCATGATACCACTGGCCTTCCTCGTCCCGAAAGTTCACTAACGCGGCTCACCTTAGGAGAATGTATTCCCCTCTGCTCTTCCAGTCATTTCAATAAGATTTGGTGAAGGGAAAATAAAAGTATGCTCAGTCAGTCATCTTAAAATGAAAATGCCCCCAAAGAACATTTATTTAAATGTATTTTGGTCTTCTCATTTGTCTTTTCTCATATATTAATTAATTCCTTTAATACCTGGCTCAATACCCACCTCTTTCAAGGGACTCCCAGGGATCAGAATCCTGTAAATCCTTTCAGCTATTCTGTATATAGTTACACTAGATTCTTTCGTTTGCTTGTATCTTTGCCTGTTTTTCTTATTTGAACACTTGCAAGGCTGTTTCTCTAATTCCCGACAGCCCCTCAGATGACACTTCTGTGACACTTCCCTTCTCTCACCACCCCACTCCCAACACACCCCACTCCACCACCCCACTCCCAACAAGCAAGGCTCACAGGAGGCACTGCAGATGTCCCGGATAAATAAACCAAGCATTATTATTCCGTAACTGTTTCCTTGCAGATTAGGTAAAAACCCACTGTATACCAGACCCTGATTTAGAAAATAGAAAGCTCTGGGGGTTACAGAGCAAGCACTCCAGCGGCCCTTAGAAAACTGGAGTGGAGACTTAGTTGGAAGCTTCAGAGGGGGGCCTCGGCCATCGTCATTTAGATTCCTTCCCTACTTAACATAATGCCCAGTGGATTCAAAGCACAGGGTCTCCATTCATTGTCTCTGTCTTCCAATAAACAAGTCTCCCAGCAGAAAGAATCTGGTCCATGGATGCTCTGGAGCCTGAGACCACCTGGGCAGAGACCTGCGTGCTCTAAATGAGGAAGGCTGACTGACCTTCCAACAGGGGGCAGAGCTGAGCTGATGGACTTTTACTCTTCCCGCATCCCAGTTATCAGCTGACTCACAGCTCAGGTGGGTCTATAATCAGAAGGTCTGGGGCTTAACTTTCTAGAAGCAACCATCAAAGAAGAAAATCAGAAAAGGGAAAACCTTTCTTTCAGGATGTTACTAAATTTACTAGATTTGGGAGAAAAATCTGCTCTGATTGACAAATCAAAACAAATGGGGGTAAAAGTAAAAGCTGAGGCACAGAAATCTGTGCTTGTACCGGAAAAAACAAAACTCAGTTTTCTACCTTCCTGTGTAGGAAAAACTCAGTTCTGTTTCTCTCCTATGAGTCTCCTGTACTACTCACACAAACCAACTGACTTCCAGCACTTCTGATCACCAAATATATGGAGGTTCCCCCCACACCAACAAGCAATTCTCAGATACCAGCACTGAACTCAATTCCCACACTATCCACCCAGAGATAGTGTCAGACTCCACAGGTTAAGTGATCAGTCCCACAAGGTGGCTTGCCCCCACCCCATTTCAAATGCCATTCACAAGTCAAGCTTGTCACCCATGCTTCTGTTCTGACCAACCAGCTATAAATCAGAATTCCAACGATACCCTTCTTGGGTTCAATTACTTTGCGAGAGCAGCTCACAGAACTCAGAGAAACATGTATCACCGAGCAGATGTGCATCAGTTTGCTGAAGGGAATGATCCAGGATACAGATGAACAGTCAGATGGAGGCCTTACACAGGGCGAGGTCTAGGAGGGTCGCAAGCACAGGAGCTTCCGTCCCTGTGGAGCTGGGGCGCATCACCCTTCCCGCACGTTAGTGTGTTCACCAACCAGACAGCTCTCCCAACCCCCTACTACTGGGATTTTATGGAGGCTTCATCACGTAGGCACGATCAATTATTAACTCTGTTTCTAGCCCTTCTCCCCTCTCTGAAGGATGGGGCAGGGGATAGGGCTTAAGCCAAGTTTCTATAAACATGGCTTGGTGTTTGGTGACCAGCCCCACCCAGGAGCCACCCAGGAACCCACCCAGAGTCGCCTCATTAGAACAAAAGATGCTGCTAATGCTCTTTTGACTTAGGAAATCACAAAGTCTTTAGGAGCCTTGTATAAGGGACAGGGTCAGATCAGAGACAAGTATCAGAACAAGAGATGCTCCTAGTGTTCTTATCACTTAAGAATTCACAAGGATTTCAGGGGTTTTGTGCATATATTTCTTATTGTTTCACAGGGCTAATTACACCACTCATTTCTTTTCATCTTTTTGGCTTTTCATTCCTAGCAGCTGTTAAATACGAGAACATAAATATGCTCCATCTTCCCAGTGATCTTTCATCTGTTTCTCAAAGGACAGACTGAGAACCAGCTACACTCGAAGTATCTGGCAAACTTCTGAACTGCAGTTTCCTGGGCTCCACCTCAGACCTAATGGGCACATGGTCAGGGCATGGACTTTTCTAACAAGCTATCTGGGTGAGTCCTTAGGCAGAGAAAAATCTAAGAACCAGAGATTCTCAAGTCACTGGTCACTCAATCACAAGTCACTGCTCTGTGTGTCTGTGTCCCTGGCTTCAGCACGACAGGGTTAGACTAGTCTCCTTCAGTTTAGCAGAAACATCTGACTGACAGAGCAAAGTGAGGCTCCAAGTGCCGAGGAAGGCGACAAGGGACGTGCAGGCACACTGGTTTGGGCGGGCTCTGGGAGGAAGGGGGACTTGCACTGAGAGCTGAAGAATGGAGAGGATTTGGGGTGCTGGGAGGACAAAGGGCACAATGCTGGGACAAAGACCAAGAGCAATCCGAAGGAGAAGTGGCTCAAGTACCTAGCTGGCAAGGTCTGCAGTCAGAGGCAGGAAGGCAGGGAGAGGTCAGACCCCAAAGGGTTTAAACAGCAGAGAGAGGGGTCCGGATTTTGTCCTGGAGGTAGCAGAAACAATCAGAAGTTTCCAGGCAGGTGTAAGCTGTTAGAGGGAATCCCCTTTTCCCTGTCCCCATGTTTCCATGAGAAAAATCATGTTTAACTCCCAAGGAGGAAACAATATTGGAAACATATATCCTGCCCTTCTTCATACTCCTCATACTTCTCTGATTGGGGACCGACCAGACTGGTGAGACAGGAAAAGGAACGGAGCACACACGGCCCCGCCCTCTCCGCTCTGGCAGGTAGACTCAGCTCAGGGAGCAACTTACAAGAAGCCGGATTCTGGCCACAAGCCAATGGAAGTTCTTCGATCCAGTGTACCAGTAACAAAGCTGATAATTCCATCTGTCTTTACTGACTATTTCCTAACTGGGGTGAATGAAGAGAGGGGATTGCGGCGGGGGGGGGGGGGGGTTGATTTATACCACCAACTGCAAATGTAAATAAGAAAACAGCAGTGCTTCAATAAAGATGAGCCAGGTGGCAGCTGACAGGATGGACTGAAGGAGGAAAAGACTGGAAGCCCTTGAATCATTTGTGGAGCAACTACAATAATCCAAGCACTCAGTGAGCCATTTGTAACAACGACTGAGCATTATCCGGGGCTAATCAAGTACATGCTCACGTCAAAGCACGTACTTGAGCCAATCTGCAAGAGAATAAATCAAAAAGCTCCAAAAACTGAGACTTAATTACCAACATGTATTTTTGTATCCATTAATGTCATCCTGTCATAATTAAAACTGCTTCAGCTGATCAGCAGGGTCATTAATTAAAGGAACCATAGCAATTTTATAAATATATAAAAGACAAGAAAGAAAAGGCTTGCCAGTCCAGAACCCTATTTGGGCTACACAGGAGAATTCTATTATGTTACAAGTCACTCTTACATAATCCAAAAATCAAACAATGTAACTTGCCCATATTTCTAAAGGAATAACTAGCCCTATCTATCCATCAGCACCCTCTCAAAGGAGGTATTCTGAATTTCTAAACCTCAAAAGATAGTTTTTTTCTTTTATTTATTTATGTATTTTAGAGAGAGGAGAAAGGAAAGAGAAAGAGAGGAAGCAAAACATCCATGTGAGAGAGAAACATCAAGTGGTGGCCTCTTGCACACCCCCAACTGGGGACTGAACCCGCAACCCAGGCATGTGCCCTGACTGGGAATCGAACCAGCGACCTTTCACGTTTTGGGACGATGTCCAACCAACTAAGTCACACCTGTCAGACCAAGAAGTTATGTTTTCTAAGTGAGTAGGCTTGAAAACACCATACCAAGCACTACCAACTCACTTACATTTTATTCAGACTAATCAGATCAAAATCAGTTCCTTCAGTATCACTAAACATACATCTAACACCCAACTTTGTTTTGGGAAATGCCTCCTCTTGCCCCAAAGTGGACTTTATGGCAATGTCTGTATACTCATCGCCTTGTTTCACATTACACACAAAGTAAATGTGAATTCCTTTCAGAAAGAGAAGGAAATTGTAAGTACCAGTGACCAGAGGCTAAAGTGAGCTGAGCTACCTATGCCTTTCTACTGCCTTCTCACACACAGACCAAACTCCTTACGAGAGCTGTGAAACTCTCCTCCAGTTATCCTAATTCTAAAGCATTATCCTCAAGGATTCTTCTTTGCTTTCTGTGAAAAAGCAAGTCACTTCAGCCTGGCCAGTGTGGCTCAGTTAGCTGGAGCATCGTCCCATAAATCAAAAGGTCACAGGTTTGATTCCTAGTCACGACACATGCCTAGGTTGCAGGTTTGGTCCCCTGGTCAGGAATCATATAAGAGGCAACTGATAGATGTTTGTCTTCCCGTCTTCCCCTGTATTCCCTTCTCTCTAAAATCAATAAACATGTCCTTGGGTGAGGATAAAAATAGTAAGCTGTGCCTTGGCTGGTGTGACCCAGTGGACTGAGTGCCAGCCTGAGAACCAAAAGGTCACCAGTCTGATTCCTAGTCAGGGCACATGCCTGGGCTGCAGGCTGGGTCCCCGGCTGGGGACGTGCGAGAGGCGATCAATCGGTATATCTCTCAAACACCAATCTTCTCGCCCTCTCTTTTTCCCCTCCCTTCCCTCTCTCGAAATAAACAAATAAAATCTTTAAAAAATAGTAATCAATCACTCCACTAGCTCACATCTGATTCTCCTTCACACATGATATCACCCTAGGAACCACTGCAGCTTCTCCAAAGTAATCTAACGCGGGAAGTGACTGGCAGAGACAGAACTTCACTCTGCCACCCTCTGCGCACATCAGAGGTCAGAGTACACTCACTGGGTTCACCGAGAAGCAGAGCCCACACATTTCCCACTAGTCAGAATCCTGATTTTACTTCCTTCCCTTGATCTTCTGTAAGGTAATTTAGGTCCTACACTTCTAGGATCCCACCCAAGCCTCTGTGATAGATAAAAGATGAAATCTCTCACCAGGCAGAAGGGAATGAATATGATAAGACAGTCTCAACTTGCATAATGGAATTATCCATCTGGTCCCAGCCAACTGTCCTTCTGAATGCCAACTGAACCACAGAGTCAATTCTGACTCGCAGCAGACAACACCTACCATGCTGTCTCTATGTAAAACTTACCTCCTCCACGCCTCACCCCACTGATGGCCTCATTACTGTATGTTGTTCTGTCAGTGTTCACATCTCTGGACTTTATATGGGTGCCCCTGGTCTGTATTCTGCCTCTGCACTTAGATTTTAGAAACTTAAATTCCTCTTAAATATACATAAAAAGATACATAGTTTTTGTTTTGTATGTCCTCAAAATATGTTCTGCACAAAAAATTAAGAAAGACACAAATCGTAAAATGTTACACTTACACACAGATCACAGATGTTGAATTCCCTGAGTAGAGTGCCTCCGGATGCTGACAGGATCTACAGCCAGGGCCCTCGGTTATCACTCCCTCTACACTGAATCTGTAGCCACGTCCTCTGAGCTCCCTCTGCAACCACTGTGGTCTCCTCTGGTCTCACTTACCATTTCCTGAGCACCTACAGACGTGTCGGGCACTGTGTTAATCACTGAACAACAGAGAAGCCCGGAGCGAACACTCACGTACTACAGAGCTCGCAGCCTCGGGAAGCCAAGGCAGCCCTTTCCTGTCTGGAATGTGCGCACACCCATGGCTCTCCCAGGCCACCTGCACCACTGAATCCAGGACTGTACACCCTCCTCCGCCACTGTACACTGCTGCTGTTCCGAAAACCACTGCCCTCCCTGAATCACACCCATGGCGTCCCTTCCCTTAAACCCTGTGCGTGCTGACATACTTTAATTCTTAATTCAAAAGGAATGGCAAGAAATTGCAGGGTCAGCACTAGGTTACCTTTCTCTCATTAGGAGGTGAGAAAGTGGTTCATTTTGGCTGAAAGTAGTACAGTTGTGTCCAGGGGCTAGAGTAAGCCCAAAGGCAAAATGCTCTGTGCAGACAGAGCCAAGTGCTCGGAGCGGGGAGCAAGGGACGCACCTGGCCTTCTTGGACTTCGTCCTGGCCGTGGAGTCAGCGCTGCTCCTCTTCTCTTTGGCCTCTTTGGTGCCCGAGGCCTCCCGAGGCTTCCGCACTCTCTTTGCTCCGTCCTTCTGCTTGGGCTCCTTGGGCTCCTTGGGCTCCTTGGCCCTCCTGGGCTCCTTGGCCCTCCTGGGCTCCTTTGGCTCTCTAGGTTCTCGCTTCCTCTTTGGCTTGGGCTCCCTGTCCTTGCTTCCCTTGGCTGCCCGCTCTTGCTCTCCTGGATCCTTTTTCTTCCGTTTCTTCTTCACTCCAGTGCCTCCCCCTCCACTGTCCTCCATCCCATTATAAGATGTCATTTTCCTAGGAAAAAGGGTCTCGGCTTCCTCTTCAGCAGTGTACAGTTCCTTCTGGGGCAGACAGTGACTGGCAACATCTTCGATTCTCTCTTCCTGATCAGTGCTGTGCTCAAATGGGGAGGGGGATTTGCAGTCACAGTTGACAGAGGCATCAGACATTGGGGAGTGATTCAGAACTTTTAAATGTGACAACTGTAGAAGAGAGAGAAACAACAGTATTACTCTTTTCCTGCATGCTTCATGAAAAGATCATTATTAAGTGTGAAGGCATGGATTTGTCCAACATTTTACTGAGCTCTTACTATGTATTAGTTCCTCTTGGGCTACACCTTGGGGACATGGTAGGAAATAGGACACACATCTGAGTTTCCCCTCGCCCTGCTGGAGCTATACCAAGTTGTTGTTGTTACACTGTGTAAGACACTCATATGTAAGACACTCATATGTAAAAACCTCAAGGATTTCCCACGTTATGTGCAGAAATCTGAAACACCTTTTAAGCTCCATGTCTAGGACAGATAACGACAGTTTCCCACAAAACACCTTTAGATGTCACTAACAGACACAAAACCTGAGGCACACTGTTCTCACCCAGAATGCACTCATCATACTAACAATCAAAAGTTCTGTTCAAATGTCTTCGCGAATAAAGATGATATTACCGGGGTGATAAGGATGCAGGGTCAAACGCGGTATGTTGCTTTATGTCCCCCTCACATTTGCTCTTACATATCATCATGCCCCATCAAACTTCAGCTGGTTTGATTTTCAACAAGAAAATCTGGATCATTCAGAACTACACCTTTTATTTTTAACTAAAAATGATGTTCTGCTAATGACCACCTAACTTATTCACCAGACTCAGCACCAAACAGCCTTCAGTCACTTACAAAACCTGCTACTGGTGTAGGAGGAAGCTTTATTGTGATGGATGCCATTAGAAAGAATGTGTCACAGGTGCTGAAGGCAACCCTAAAAGGGAAGTTTCAAAGCTGTTTTTTGAGCACCATCATATATAAAGGTGAAGTCTCCTAAAGTGGCACTTTTAAGGAAACATCCCCTTGGAAGTGTTAGTTACAGCTCATACTCTCAGGTCTGGCATGACAGAGTACACTTGTCATTTCATAACCAGGCTAAGGTTGGCAATGATCTGAAAATAATGGGGATGCTAGTTTCACAGAGGAGCACACTCTCCTATAATAACCAAAATAAGTCACTTATCTTGGGTCAGGAACAAAGAAACTAACTTAAGGAGAGTCTGGGAGGGACAAGAGGCTCTGCAGAGATATGGTTACAGTGATCTCTGGTGGCTCGGGACAGCACCCTGTGTGAGCAGCCTGCTCCCCTAACAAGAGGCCTGGCCTGCGCGAAAGGGTGCAGACACTGGCCCAGTCTGTGGTGAGGTTCGCCTCCAGGGTTCTGGTTACCCAGTCTGTGCTCAGACTTCCTGGCCCGCCCGGGAGCGATGGAGAGTACACACGTCAGCTGCGTATTCCCCCTCCTGCTGTTTACAGTCCCCTCCCCTCACCTGACACTCCCAAACATAACACTGAGAATCCCGGGAGAAAAAAGATGAAAGAAAAGAAGGATTTCCGGAGGAATCTTTAGTGTAACTGAAGTCCAGCCTTATAAACAAGCCCTAAATCCAGAGGAAACTGGTCATTCTGGCAGGACTCACTACTTTACAAAAAGAGAGAAACAATTCAGTTTGACTACCTCACTGCTGACTTCAGTTCCTGAGACGGCTTAGGAAAAAAAGGAGCTAAGGAAAAGGAGGAGCTAAGTAAATTTAAAAGGAATTTAAACATCGAATACATGGAAAAGCTTAAAATGGTAAATTTTGTTATGTTTTTTACCACAAGAAGAAAACACAAGGCAACAAGAAACCCAACGGTGCAGAAACAGGTGCCCAGCTACAGCTCCATCCCTGGTATATTACTAAGTTCTGGGCCAGCGACACCTGGCCCTCAGGAAGGAAGTTTTTGCTTAGCATGCAAGAGATACAGATTTGTTTATTAAGGGAGATTTCAAAAACAACACATTCTAAAGACTTAAGTCCAATGAGACAGGTCTCTGCAGGGGCAAGTGGAACCCTCTCTTCAATCCACACCTCCTGCCAAGGTCTCCCTCCTGAATTCAGCACAGGGCTCTCCAGCAAAGGCGACTGGATGTTCAATTCGAGGGAAATGGCAGCACCAATAGCAGCAGCTAACACTTACTGGACACCTAGCATTACGGATTATAATTCCAAGCACGTTTCATGGTATCTCTAATCTTTCAACAATCCTATAGGGTTTGGGTAAAGATGCCACTTTGTATACAGAGAAATGGAAGATTACTGATGTTAAGTGATGTGCCCAAGGCCATACACTGCCAGAGAGCGAGCCTGGACCTGAATCCTCTGGCCAAAAGCTAATGCTCGTTTCATTGAGCATTTTACGTCACCCCAGGAAATCATTAACGATGGCTGGACCACCAGACCAGCATGATCAGACCTGGTTAGAAATGTTATGTGCGATGGCATATAGAGCCACTTTGGAAAAAGGTCAGAGACTTCTTTGTAAAACTAAACACACAAGGCCTGTCCAGAAAGTAACCAGCCATGTGCTAAGAAAAATTGAGACATTTATTGAAGAAGATACAAAATATAAGAAACATTGTACACAGGACAATGATGCCTCAGTCCCCTTCAAAGTTATGGCCGTCTTGAGGAAATCTGGTTCATTGCTAGTGGTCTGAATCAGGTCATTAATTAGCAACTGCAGCACCATGTTCCTTCCGTTCTGGTAGGAAAAGCCATTGAATAAATTTTGCCACAACGCGTTTTGTGCCAAGATCCTGTGTCAAAATCTCAGACACAGCAGTTTTTGGAACCCCCAGATCGGCTTCTAGTTTTCGCACTGTCAGTCTCTGATCTGTGTTGATTGCAGCCTGTACACACTCAACACTCGCAGGTGTTCTGCTTGTCACAGGCCTTCCAGAACGTGGATCACTTTCAACAAATTCTCGACCATCTTTGAAGCGTTTGTGCCACACTTTTATTTGTGCTGCAGTCATTGCATTTGTCCCTGAAAGCCTTCTGAATCATCCGAACAGTTTCCGCGGAGGAATGTGCAAGCTTAATGCAAAATTTGATGCCGATTCGTTGCTCTACTCACTCAGTCATTTTGAATGCGATGGCCACACAGTACACACGCTCACTCAATGGCATCTACCACCCCCAAGGACTAGTACAGTGAAGTTGTCATCAAACCATTTTCGGTTTATTAACAGTGGCTGGTCTTCTTCTGGACAGACCTCATATACCTAACTGATGTCCCAGCAACTCCACTCCCAGGAATCAGCGACAGTGGTCTAGTCTACTCCCTCATTTTATAGATAAGACCATCAGTTCAGAGAGATAAAGAAGGTTATCACGGTTACATTCCTATGGAGTGCAGAGCCGGGACGTCCTACAGAGAGAAGGGAAACCCAAGAAACGAAGCACAACTAGTCAGTGATGAAAAGGGGGATTTCCCTCAAAAGGCAGGTATTAGCAATAAAAAATATGAAATTATAATCTGTCAATAACCCACCAGAATTTTTTTTTATTGTTTTTAAGGCATCTTGCTGGGAGCTTGAAAAAAGTATCTGTAGAACATTAAAAATGTTAGACAAAAAATATTTCTTCCATGTGTCTCAAAGTGGGGGAAAAGGCAAAGAGCCTGGTCTTTGTTTCCACTTCCACCAAAAGGGACATTAAACCACCACGTGGAAAACGGTGGTTCTGATGTGGCTCCTCATTGAGCTACGGTGGGGGAGAACCAGGAGGAGGCGAGTTCAGTTTCAGGTTTCTAAGGGTAATGAGTCTGCCTACAGACCACAACCCCTATCATGTATCTCATAGAAATTATCACACTTTGTACTTCTCTCAGTAACGAGCAAGGAGTTGGGATAAATAAAAATCACTATTTCCATATCACGAGTTTGTTCCATTGGTAACATCAGGATATTATTTTTAGCTGTGTTATACACCTGCAGTGCTACAGGTTTTTCAATGACTGTGGTTCATATTTTATTTCTCTAGCTAATTTTTTTTTCTGCCTAATACTACTAGGTCATCTTATAGATTAAATTTCATACGTGTGTGTACATATATCTTTGAAGCAGTTTATTTAATATAGATAAAAGACTACAGTCAGTGATTAATTTTTAAATGTTTTACAGTAAAGTCCATTTTTTCTTGCAATACTTCTTCAGGCAGTACAAAGCCAATTTCTAAACGCTGCTCTTGGCACACTACTCTGTTATGCTCTTTCGGGTAAATAAGAAGCATAGTTATTTATTCCTGAGTTTTGATTAACTTGTAAAATGTGTCATCTTAGTTTAATTTAGCTTGATAAAATTTTAGACAAGAAAATGATGACTTTTCAAGATGAGAATGTATTTAAATGTCATTCTCTCCAAAGAAGAGGAAAAAACTATTAATATTTTTGGGTAATGAGGGTTTTTAAAGAGTGGATGTTTTGTTTGCTGCTACTTCTAGCATCTTATAATTGTGGTACAGTAAGAGGATAAAGTTTGATGGTTAACTTTATTGTTATACTGAAAGATTTCCTGCCACTGACATATTGAATGCCAAGTACTTGATGAATTACCTTACTTAATCTTTATCAATACCTTATGAGGCATGTATGACTACTCCCATTTAAGTGATAAAAAATGAAGCTAAACTTGTCCGAAGTGACAAAGCTAAGTGGCAGAGTTAGAGTTTCATTCCTGTTCTACTGGCATCAAAGCCCAAGTTCGCTCCAGAACACGGGCTTCCACCCCTCAGGCAGTCAGCTCTCTACACTCATGCTCAGTCCTGGTGTACACAGAATGCTTTAGTATGACCGTAATTTTCTGTTTTCATGCTCTGCAACTTCTTATGGGTCAGTCATTAGAAGAACCTATTATCAGTACTATAGAAGAGGAGGATCAATTTCTCCTGAAAACACTGTCACTTAATTAACCTGCTCCTCTTTAGCTTTTAAATAAAATCCCTGCCCTGTTCATCAACATTACTATGAGGTCTAAAATGAAAACCCCTTTGCCCTGCCTGGTGTGGCTCAGTGGATTGACTGCCAGCCCGCGAACCAAAGGGTGGCAGGTTTGATTCCCAGTCAGGGCACATGCCTTGGTCGTGGGTTAGGTCCCCAAGTAGGGGGTGCTCAAGAGGCAACCACACACTGATATTTCTCTTCCTCTCTTTTTCCCTCCCCTCCCCTCTCTAAACATAAAATCTTAAAAAAAAGAAAGAAAGAAAGAAAAAGAAAACACCTTTAACTGAGGCTACTTAACAGCTGGCTGACATACCAAAGGTCTTAATATGAACCACTAAAATCTCAAAAGGAAGAAATTTGAATTCACTTTGGGATAATTTGGATAAAGAATGTTTCTATTAAAATAAAAGCTCACCTTAAAGAATGTCTTAAAAATTAAATATGCTGACTGTTTTGAGAATTTGAGGTTCTCTTCAGCAATGTGATCTTTTTAACAATAGCATAATATTCCACTGGGTGGGTATGCTTGGTTTAAAGAGTCCCCCTTTCACTGGACATGTGATTCTTTCTCAGTCTTACTATTCTAAACAAAGCAGCACGGAAAGCCACATATATACAGTTCTGCATACCTGCATAAGCACCTTATTTTGCCACGTGTAATGTGCACCCACATTTCTGTCCCAAACTCTCAGGAAAAAAAATCTTTCCTTTTAACTTTTTAATTCATTCATTTATTTATTTATATTTAGAAACAAAACCAACTGTCGTATTCCAGGGTACTATTTTGCATACAGGTATCATTCTTGCTTTCTAGAGTTACACTTTTAACACATAAGCATAAATAAAAGAATTTAAAACATCTATACAGATACAGAATTAAACTACCCATGTATAATGTGCATCCTTATTCTTCCCTCAAAAATTTGGGCAAAAAAGTACATGTTATACACAGTAATATCCACAGGATAGATGGGGCAATATCCATAGGATAGATGGAACTGCGTTCTCTATTGTGTTTGTTTACCAGCTGATGCCTTTTTAGGGCCAGGCTAGGAAGAAATCAGTGTGCAGAAAGTATTTAATCACTGCTCTTCCTGTTAAGAATTGGCAGCAGACGAGTCCATTAGTTTCCCCAAAGAGGTTGTTCTGGATTCAAAGGACCTATCCACTGGGGATAAAGCAGACAGTAGCCCTTGTAACCAAACCCCTAAGTCACTCTATCTAACTGGTCAGTGCTCCCTAGGAGCAGAGTGGAGAGGAAACTTGGCTGGTCCCACCCAACAGTTTGTACAAGGGGCCAGTTAAGGGCAGGGATTCGGATCTCCCGGGTAACCAGGGTGTCATTCCAGTCTATAAAAGGAAAACCAGCCCATCAGAAACAGCCTGTTTCCAGGAGACAGAGGCAGATCTCCCATCTCACCCCCTTAGCCACACTGGTTGGGTCTCGGGGTTCCTCTGCACATGTCACCACCTAGCGTCAAGAAGAACCACCCAAGGAAAAAGACCCTGGAGGATGTGTCAACAAGCCAAACGTTTCCATCAACTCTCCTCCCTTTTGCAGAAACGGTTAATGTTCACATCCTTTCAGTTAGTTCACTATTTTCTCTAAGAGGAAACTTCTACAGACCATCATAAATAAGAATTTTATAAGTGAGAATCCTCTTATTTTTAACCAAACATCCAAAATGATAAATACATAAACAATAAAGAACTGATCACCTTGCTCTTTATAAAAACACAGAAAGCTGTTCAGGGGAGAGTGGGGAGGATGTTTCTTTTCCACAGAGTTAATTTTGAATAATATTCTGATTTATAGTTTTCACTACATTTATTCCTATAGGGCTGACCTGAACATAAGTAAAAATCTGCATATTAAGTCATTCAGAACAAGCCTCTCGGGTACCACATGGAGAATGGACGGCAGAGGCAGCAGGGTAACTAACTACCAGAGGCTAAGTCAGAGACGAGCCGAGACCGCCAGCTCTGCTCTTGTAAGAAAAGTGCCAGTGTGTGCTGGATGCACTCACTGAAAAAATATGTAAGATCGCTTACCTGCTTCTCTTTCTTCTGTATTTTCATTATCATCTATTGAAGGAAGATATTTATTTCTGTAAAACATAAAAAAGGCAAAGATTCTGGTAAAATCCAAAATAAAACATTTTAAATTATCTCAGGATTAGCTGTAACACATGAAAACCCCCCCACAAAACAAAGGATTACTTCGACAGACATTTGTCATCAGTACTCTTCCAGCCCAACCACCCCAGAGCCCTGATCCTACCTACCCCTATCCCAAACCCTGATTTATTGCTACAGATGAGGCACAGTCCAAAAGATCCTGGCTCTGTAGCTGAGTTAAAAAAGCTGCTGGGGTGTTAAATTACAAGGGAAACCAGAAGAGAAACCAAAAATAATGGCATGACTTAAGAGCAGTGGAGGAAAGGGTATAGAAAGAAGCTAAGTCCTTGTTTTCTTTGGAAGAAAATCAATAAATTGATGTCAGCAATTGATAAATCAAGAAACACAAATATACACAATATAAAAGAGAGCTAAAGGAGTTAAAATTAGTTCTTTTGAAAAAACAAGTGAGGAACTGGTGTGAGACAGAACAAGTCACTCACATTTCATCATATACTCTCTCTCCTATATTACTTATTTGATGTTCAAAATCGTGGGTATACATTCCTTGACAAAATAAATTCCATCCCAATAGTTCATGACTTTTTAAATGACTGATTTTGTGCCACCCAGGACTTAAGACCCCATTTCCAATCACAATGCCCCCAATGACAACTGAGCTCGGCCCACTCTAGCGCAGACACAGACCCCGCCTCATACTGATGACTTACTTTGACTCCCTAGAGATCCCACAGAGCAACAGAGCACTGCACTCTCAGGACGCCATCCCAGAGACACATAATTATCCTCATGCTCGTAATTATTTTTCGTATCCAAATGAACATGCCATGTAGTCAATTGAGAAGAGCTTTAAGATTAAAGTGAGATGGTCCTATTTTCTCCGTTCACGGTGTGTTGAATGCAAACTTAAAAAAAAAATGAAGGACGTGTGATTCCAATAACCCTTGGGGCCACATTCACAGTTTGTCAGTTTAATGTCTATCAATTTAGGGGTTTTTCCTCCAAGAGTTAGAGGCTTTTCTGTAAAAAGGACCCTAACATACTGCCAGGATACCGCTACCCACTAACAGCAAAGCATCCAGAGAGGTACTAATGAGCTTCAGGTGGGCACAGTCCTGGCCTAGACCCGGGAAGAAGAGGAGGGCAGAGAAGAACCTGGAAAGGGAAAATCAGGTTAGCAAGCGAGGCTTCTAAGAATCACTCTGAGGATCAGCGATTGATATAGAACAATTATCCACCTCTAGAAAACTGTAAATACCAGAGAAATGGTAAGTGCTATAAATCAGGGCAGTGAAATGAATTTTACCCCCAATCTTTTCTGTAGTAGAGTAAGTTCTAGATAAAATATGTCAGTACACGTTCATCTCCTTTATTTCTCAACCTGTAAGTTGTCAGACCCCAGAAAACCAACACTCTCCACAGTTACAAACTGTCACAAATTCTGAAATGAAGAAAGTTTGAAAAATAAGTCCCGCTAATAAGAAGTGATATATGTTATCAATAATCATACCCATGTACTTAAAATTCTGCCCAACACAATGAAATCAATCATTTAAAAAAATAAAGAAAAATTCCATTGATGCTAATAAAAGCTTACTTTATAATTATAAAAGAAGAAGTACAATGCTGTCAAGACATCAAAAACATTTCTTCAGCTTCCAGTGAAGTACCACAAACCAGCACGCAAATAAGCAGGGCCACGACACTACCAGGAATACGGGGAAACCAGGTCCAATCTGTCATTGCTAGTGACACTTTTAATTCCTTCCAGGTTTCTGAAGAGCACTGGGGCGACGTGCCCTGGACTGTAGACGGCTGCAGTGCTTTTCTCTGCCAGCTCCACAGGTCAGGAGGAAGTGAACCTGGGCCTTACAGGGAGCTCCGGGATGAGGCAGGGGAAGCGTGAAGATGCCTTACCAGCAGAGCGTGGACACCGGAGATGGCCACGGAGATCACTAAGTCCACAGAGATCACACAGGCCCACCCCTCCTTGGACCTGTGTCATCAGAGAGCCCGAGAAGATCCGAGAAGGCAGAGAGACACAGACTGAAAACACAGGGAAAGGGGAGCGGATGACTCAAGGATGGCTTGAATTCGATTACTCAGCAAAGAGAGAAGGCTTGCAGGGAAGGGCTGGGTAAAAACAAATACCTTCCCCCAAATTTGTTCACACATAAGAGGCTGCCACCTGCACCTTCAGCGACATTCATGCTGCACAGATAACCCTCCCCCATAATCTGAGAGAGGAAGAGACGGAGAGAGAGACGGGGGGAATTCCAAGTAAATCAGAGTGACGCTACTATAAGGATAACTGAAAGCAATCTTGGGCAAACCTCCCATCATGGCTGTGAAACCATTTACAGCACCTGGATGGACTGCCGCACACCAGCATGCTGCCACCCCGCAGGGTAAGGGATGGCATCAACATCAGTAGGTGTTGAACATGCACTCACTGACTTTTCTCTCTCCAAAGAGTACCTGATCATTTACGAAGTACTCTCTGCTAAATTACCGTTGATTTTTTAATCTTTTATGGTACACATTTAAAAAATACCAAACTATGTAATCTTTTCATAAGGCTGAATTTTGTGCAGCAGGCGTAGATGAACGGATGCGCCCTAAAGCACATGCTTCTGAACGACTTGGGAGACGGTTTTACAGCCTCTGCTGCTGCACAGCCATCGCTCAGAAGTTGTGATTAAATCTTTTCGGCTCAATAAAGAAAAAATTAAACAGTAATTCCAACATCCCACAACAGAATTAAAAACATAATACAGACATATTCTGAAACCCCTAACTGTGTGGGCAAACCAAGACATCCGCCAGCAGGGGAGGACGCGCGGGCTCCTGAGCCACACGGAGGCCGACTGGCAGGACCCCTGCCCTCCTCACCGCTCAGCTGCAGCGCTTGCCTTCGGACACAGCGCTTAACCACCTTCCCAGGAAGGCAAGCGAGTAACATAAAGGGAAAACAGTATAAAATTCCCATTCCTTCCTACTCCCACCCACCTAATCATGCTTCCACTAGGAAAAATGGGTGTCGCATTTCAAATTGAACACTTTGAAAGTCATTTTTATCACTATCTCTCCCCATTTCAAAAATTCTGCAGCAGTGCATGTGCCATTTCAAGTTCCCACTGCTGTTACAGACACTTAAGAATAATAGACCGTCAGGTACAGACTACTCCACCATTTGTCCACGGAAACTCATTTACTGTACCTTGAGAATTCTGCCATCCTGACAATGCCTGCGCAGTCCAAAGGGAGCTGTCTCACAGTAAGTGTGTTTGCGCACACACAGAGAAGTGCACACAACACAGCAGACCACCACCATGGTCCTTTATATTCAGACAGAGGACGCAACTGAAGGCAGGAAGAATGGAGACCTTTGCTGTTAACAGGCCCCCGTCTCTTCCACTCTGGCAGGCCTTTTGGGACAAAGTATGTATGTGGCAAGCAGCTGTAAAAATCGGATACATCTCAGATTTTCCACAATGAACATGTATTTTTTTAATAATCTATTTATGCCCACCCTCAACCTCAAGGCTGGTTCCTAGAACTACTCTAACATCAGCAGGCACAAACGAGGCCACCCCTTATTACTCCAGGGCGGGGATGTTAGAGAGGAACAGGAAAGAGACATGAGCAACAACATCTCATTTGGGAAGGGTTACTCTAGAAGGCAGTGAGGTCCTCGGGAATGCCACCTGTTACCAAGCCTCTGCTCTTCGTGCCTCCTATCCTCATCCTAAAGCAGAAACAAAATCTGAAATGCTCAGAGCACAGACCCTACATAAGCAACACTCTGGCCACCGGTGCTTGTCTACGGCTCTGACGTTATCGTCCACCACTCACCATCCCACCACGTAGAACACCTGCAGGCTCTGAAACCAGCCTGGTTCACTCAGGTCTTAGTTAAGGCTATGCCTCCACCTGGGAAATGCTTCCACTGCCCTTCTCCCATCTCTCATCCTTCAAAGCGGAGCTCTGGTGTCTTGTTCTCATTTAAACAATGGCCCTTCTGGGCTATACCTCTAATTTTCTCTCATTCAAAAAAATGATTTTATCTCTTCATGCTCTATTTTCTGGGAGACTTCCCAAACTTTATCATCTAGCCCTTCTTTATTTTTATGACTAACAGTTTTAACATTCATCAATAATTATTTTCTGGGGGAGTACTCTGATGTTTTATTTTTTAGTTTCCTAAGCTCATGCCAACTAACCGACAATGGAAGGTCATTCAAATGGCAAGTGGCCACTCCCTCCTTTCAAAGAAGACCCTGTGATCTAGTGGAAACACTTCCACACAACTAGAACATTCAAACTGGTGTGAGAAAAATGGGTCTGTAATAATTTTAAGGATCTCCTATATTTCCAAGGCTCTGGATAAGAAGTTTTCCATTAAAGATGGCAAAGCACCAAAATACATTGAGGATTAAGGTAGATAGATGGATAATACATTCTTTTTGGCACATGAAAGTTTCTTCTGGAATGCAGAGAATTTGTAAATTAGATCAACTTCCATGAAAAGTTATCTTTTCTGTGTAGTTTAGCCTGCGCAAAATCTGCATAGGCCGCTCTGTCACTCTCACTGCAAGCTAGAGATAACACACCATCTCCATCTCAGGACCACACGTCGAAAGCATTTACACCTGCAAGACCAAGAGGGCCATGAGGGCCATGAGGGCAGGGACCTGTCTATGTTGACTACCACCACACAGCTAATTCCTAGGACGACATTTGATGAATAAATTCAATATATTAATATTACACATACAGTTATCAACGGGGGGCGGGGGGTAACAAGAGAAGGATCACAGTGGTGTAAGGGAAATATACCAGGCCTGAAGTAAGAACCTTTCTTCCCAAAATGCAAATGCCTACACTGAAACACCTGCCAAACATTACCAGTGAGAGCGCACAGGACCGGCAACTTCCAAACTGAGGCAGCTCTGCCTTGCTGGCTGGAAAGGACACTACCACCAGCAACATTAACTTAAAGGCTTTGCTCCTCAGAAGATAAGTGTTTTAAACATTTCATATATTATAGTAAAAGCTTTGTTACCCTGTATGTGGGTGATGCAATCTAAAAGACAAATCAAGAGCAGTGACTTAATTCTTGTCTGTGAGAAGACATAAGCAGTAGAATAATAGTAACCTTCTAGTGAAGGCATTATTGGATCAAGAGTTTCAGAAAAGTCCATTTTTAAAGGCTGCCTATTGCTCAACTGCATAATAACAAGCTTTTACTAACCAAATGAACCTCCTCTGGTTATTCACACGAATTACTACTGACTTCAATGTCTTGTGTGGCTACAATTCCTCACCATAATCTGGTGTGCCTGAGACTGTGTAAAGGTGTAAACTCTGGAAGTTCTCTACTGACCAGAAACATTTCAACAATGCTGCATTCACAGAATCAGAAATAAAGGGGACCTCTGGGCTCCTGTAGCCAAACACTGTGACTTTAATAATGAATGAGACACATTTGCATAACACAAGAGAAGAAATATCAACTCTAAATCCCAGTTCATCTTTTCAACCGGAGAAAATCATTTCAACTCTTAACCTGGTGATAAAAATCAACTTGCTTGATAAGAATCACTATTAAGGGTAGTAGAAGCAAGTAGCCAGGAACTACTACCAGAGCTATCAAATACATCACACTGTAAAGTAAAACCTGACTGTACTTTTAAAAAATTGTCACTTAGATCCTACACACCACAATGTCAACTGATCCAGAACCGGGACAATCACATCTGTGAACACAGGACTGAAGAAACCAATCTCCTGACAGTCCAGCCCACTCAAGATCAGACCAGAGCCCTGAAAACGCAGCTCAAAGGGTTTGTGGGAGGACAAAAGTCTACAAGTGACACTCCACCTTCAATCTCACCAGTAACATACAACTTTTTGACTTGGTACACTTGCATGCCTTTGTGGAGGAAGAGTAATAATTGTAGACTTCGAGAGTGAAGATGTTTAAGTTCTGAACACTCGGTAGTATTACTTATACGATTTATTCAAACTCCCTGGATCTCAGTTTTTTCAATTGTAGGATAGGGGCAAAAGCCATCTTTTGGGTGAGGAGATGGAAGAGTTCTATTTTGGACAGGCTAAGCTTAAAGAAACAATTAATACTGCAACATAGTGAAGGGAAGGAATTTAAAGTTCAGGTGATGCAATCATTTATGTTAAGATAATGATGCCCTGGCTGGTGTGGCTCATTGGAATGAGCGCCATCCTGCAAATCGAAAGGTCACTGGTTCGATTCCCAGGCAGGGTATGTGCCTGGGTTGCAGGCCAGGTCCTAGCTGGGGGTATGTAAGAGGCAACCTATTGCATGTGTCTTTCCCTCTCTTTCTCACCCTCTCCCCTCTAAATAAAAATCTTTAAAGAAGGAAGGAAGGAAGGAAGGAAGGAAGGAAGGAAGGAAGGAAGGAAGGAAGGAAGGAAAAGACAAGTAACAGAGCCCAAAGAATATAATTAGATTTAAAATTAGATTTCCTGGGTTCCAGTTCTGTCCTCATAGCACTGCATCAAGCTGCCTTGTAGCAAATGAAAATAGAGAGGCCAGGATTTAGAGATGCTCTATCTGAACTGTTACAGAACAGTCACATACACACACAGGGGCCCGGACTCCGGAGGATGGTATACTAACACTGTCCAGACCACCTACTGGGTTCGTGTGTCCACTACCAATTGGAAAGATATCTCTCAATGCCAGAGATTTGTGAAAAGGAAAGGAAATGTTTATTTAAGGCTATACAGACTTAAAGTAGTGACCTAACTTCTTCATTAAAATATCAAAGTCCTTTAAGATACCCACAGACATACTCAGCAACTCCTGTCTCCCCCACTGCCCTAATTCAGGATACCGTAATTAGGGGAAAAAGCACAGGTCCGTGTTTCCAGGCCGCTGGCACCATCAGTCGTGTCGCCGTCCAGGCAGGATATCCATTTAATCCAAAACCATGTGGCACTTTCTCATGGTGTACTGGCAAGAGTTCTTTGTACCCATTTTTCCAGACAAAGTCTCTTCTTTCCTTCACCAGAGCTGCGGGGGTGTGCACTCTGGCAAAACCTCGTGGTTCCCTTTTTCACTAAAGCTGTGAGGGGGGCCCCTCACTCTCACTAAGACTGCATGGTTCCCCCTTGCAAAGCTGCAAGGGGATCTGTACGCTCCATAAGACCACATGGTTCCCCCCTAATGGCTGCCGTGTCTGGGTTTAAATCTCCGTGCCAATCTTCCTCTGTACTCCCATTTCTGGCTCCTCCTACAATCAGTTACACCTGCCAGCATCCGTGTATTATCCCAAGTTTACTGGGCTGCCATCGTGAGTCTGCGCAGATATGGACCAATATCCTGGAGCCAGTCTTCTTCCAGCTCCCATGCAGGTGCTGTAACTTACTCGGGGGACCTGCCCCCCACCTACATCTTGGGGGAAGTGTCTTCCATTCCCCTGGCTCCAAGCATGGCCACAGCTATTTAACATATCCAAGTGACCCGCCAAAGGCCATAGATATGTTAAATGACCATGCCATGGATTAGCTACAGGGCTGTGGCTGTACAAAACAGCCCTGCATGCCCTGCTCCATGTGTCCCTTCCCCCAACTCACACCTGTGGGGGAAGGGGTGAGGACATCTTGTATGTCTCTCCAATATTTCCTAGACACCTTGAGTTCTGGGCCCCATTCCAAATCCCTTTTGGGGGCCCTCCTCTTGGCTGTACCCTGTATCAGAACCACTCAGAGAGTGGGCAGAGCTTAGAAAGCTACTCTGTAGACAAATTACAACAGTCTAAAAAGAAAGAAACCCTTATGGGGGTTTAAAAAAACGACAACAAGCAGGCTGTGGCAGAGGGAGGATTTGATTCATCCACAGGGTGAACAGGAAGCAACTACGACAGCTCCATTCGTGGCAGGCCTTTTAAGCACGTGTTAGACAAGATGGATGAACCCTTCAAATATTACAAACAAGAGAACAAAATATACAAATTACTCATGTAATAAACATAGATAAAACCTTTAGGGATATAATTGCAAGTAATTCTGTTTAAATTATCTGCTTTCAAAAAGTTTTCCATTTGAATTCTGAATCGTTAGAACAAAATTGTTTGAGGGCGATTGACAGTTAGGAACAAAGTCCATCTGACAGCCATCCAAGACAGCAGGAAGCAAAGTAAACACGTCGACAGAACCGGAATAAGGGCAACACTCAGCAGTCCTTACTTTGGGATAAATAGTAAAAGGGAAAAAAACCTTTACTGTCCTCCAGGCTCTGCACCCTTCATCCTACAGGAAACAGAAGAGCCCGCCCAAGTGCAAGCCACCGTACAATCTGAAAATATCTTCTCCACTCCCGAGAAGATGGGATTGCTCCCTAGTTCTACAGCTCTGTTTTGCTCAAGTAAAATAAAAGCCAGGGTTTTCCCAAAATGTTTTTTCCCTATTGTTTAAAGACAGGACGAATAATGGGTTCTGAATCTGACACAAACTTCCTTCCAATCAAGTTTTTAGGTGAAATCCTGAAACCGAACTTCTCCATCTTATGAATCGCTTGCTGCAAACCCAGGAGGATGCTGCACCCTGATGGATTCCCCGGTCACTTCAGCCTCCTAAAAGCTGTTCAACTCCAGCACCGCCTGTATTTTCCCCTTTGGGTCCAGGACATTCTGTTTAATAGACACTGAGAAGGATTTTTTAAGCTCTGGATTTTTAAAAAATGAAACAATCCTTAATCCTCTCTCACCCTCAATCCCCCTTCCCTGAACCCTGAAAGGAAGAGAGGCTGGGACGAATGCAGGACCTGCCTGTGGGGGGAACGCAGAGCAAGATGCTGCACGGTGCGACTGAGAAGTCGGACGTTCTCCTTCGGAAGCCCGCTGAGTGACGAGGAATCCCCTGCCAACACCAGGCCCTGGTTCTCTGACTCCGGCGGTACTACACCAAGAGCAGAAACTGCAGGCAATAACCAGAATACTTAAGAGGCCACCACTGGCAAATTTATGCCAACTGGCTAAAATCTGTTAACACCGTTTACATTATATGTGGTCCATCTAACGTGCCTACTTTAAATTAACATATTAACAAACATCGTATTGTTAAAACTGAGTTCTAACAGCTAAATAAATACTTAACTAGAAGTAAAACTCAGCAAGGTTTCAGATTGGTGTGTGGCACTATTTTAGAAAGACTGGTGTGACAGATGACACAATTCAAGCCCAGAATGCGTAAGAGAACCACGGGGAAGAGCTAGTTAGTTTACTTGGTAATTAGTATCAGTTCTCAGATGAATAGACCACCATTTTGAAATATAAACTTAATTTAATACCTATAATCTCCAGCTTACATTACATTTACATTACCTGCTTGCTTCAGTGCTCCTTTCCAGCATCAGCACAAGCACTGAAAACCACCACAGCGATGTAATTTAAGACTGTTCTAGTTAGAGATGACCAGTTTGGAAGACAGCAAATTTTCAGACTGCTACTCTGGAATACGGAGGATGAGATTCGTACCTTCAATCACAGGCACCCTTTCCTTAAGATGCTACATTTGCAAATGAAGGCCTTTGTGGTGGCCCAGTGTAGTTAATAACAGGAAGTAAGTAAAGTCAGGAAACTCCTTAGCCTGGTTCTAAAATCAAAAGACCAGTTCTTGAAGGCTCAATAGAATCCTAAAAGGGTTGGTGACAAAACTGCATGGCAGTCCTCAATGGGAAGAATATAAAATAACCCTCCAGAGGGCCAAGAGATCGCGTCAGATTCACCTTGGGGTCCCCAATGCCCAGGACAGGGCCTGTGACATAATAAATAACCCCTTTCTGCTGTGTGAGTACATGGATTGAATTTATAAATGAAAACCCACTTGCTAGCTTCACCACTCATACTATTTTCTTCCCTTTACTCTCAAATGGCCTAAGGGTAAAAAATATATAAGGAAACAACTTTTGCGAGGGACTCACTCTAGGTTCTAAGCCTTCTGTGCTAATGTTTGTGGTAACTTTTGCCCTGGCCAAAGGCCCCATCCATTCAAAGTTCAAAGGCAACCTTGTATCCTGTAGATGTGGAGATGTTAAGCTCTCCACATTTACATTTACAAATGTAGGTAATTCCAAACCTATTACTGCCATTCAATTCAATTTGATTTAACAACAATTGGGCTTCCGATAGCTGGCTCCACTTTTAAATTCACCCTTAATTCTACCCACAGTGTAAAGCCAGTATTTTGACAACCCTTGCTTACTGGAAATGAGACTCCTATCTGGATTCCATATCCATCTCCCAGGTCCAGGTTCAACTCCCAACATGGTGAATTCCTTAGATTCTGCACCCAGAGTTACCTACTCCTGAACAAATCACAGTACTGACAAATCACTCCTGAACAAATCACAGTACTGACCACAGAAGCAAGCTGTGCTTCCACTCACAGCTTTTTCAAACCACACACTGCATCTCTCCTAGCACGGCCAATTCCTGACCCAAATGTCCGGGTTCCCATTATCACTAACCCCTTACAAGGCATTACCATTGTGAGCTCCTCTCTCTCCTAGCCAGGAAAAGAGAGATCTAGTGATCAGTCAGCTGATACAAGAAGAAGGGTACATCATGATGAAGATAAAAGAAAAGATAATGCTTGCAGGAGGCAGTAATATTTTATTTACACTAAGAAAAAAGGTATCTGAAAGGCCATTAAAAATAAAAAACAATTTGACCCCAAATGAAAAGAAAGGTAGTCTGGCAATTAATAATTTGGCTGAATGAATGAGATACTTGTTTTCTGACATTAAGCTGGATAGCTCTCAAACAGGTTTCATAAAAATAAAAGAAGGTTTAACATATCAGGGATTATTTTGTACTCCCCTTAATACAGACAGAATCTTGTTTTTCAGTTTTACTTTTGGAATCAGACTGTACCACATTCTAACTTTTACTAAAGTACAATATGCATTCACAAAGAAAGTATAGGTCTTCACAAACTGACCATATCCATGTAACCACCATCCACACTCAGAAACAGAACATTATTAGCATGATGAAAGCCCTGTTCGTGCTCCTGACTTCTAATAGTACAGATTTGCTTTGCTTTTTGCTGTACCTTATAAAAATGGAATTACGTACTATGTACTCTTGTTTGGCTTCTATGCCAGTTGTCAGCTTATTGCCTCAACTCCAAATTCACCCTTCGGGCCCTGGCCAGGTAACTCAGCTGTTTAGAGCATTATCCTGATAGGCCAAGGCTGCAGGTTCAATCCTGGGTCAAGGCACATACAAGAATCAACCAAGGATTGCATCAATAAGTGGAACAACAAATCGATGTTTCTCTCTCCCCCCCTCACTCTCTCCCTCCCGCCCCTGCCCTGTCTCTAAACTCAATAAACAAAAAATTTTAAACCTATCCACAAATTCACCCCTCAGTACCTGCTCTGTGGATAAAGCACTGGGCTCTCAAGTATTTCTCCTTCACCAAGGGTATGATGTTAAGCTTGGTCAGTAGAGGGCACTGGAGAGACACTGCAGGAAGAAGGAAGCTAGCTTGTCTTTCAGGTTTTCGAGTGCGGTGCTTTGGCTTGGTTTTGCCCCTGCTCCACAGGCACCAGTGGGATGTATGTACAGACATATCTGGTGGTGCTCTAGTCCAGTCATAGGCCCAGGGCATTAGACTTTTTTACCATTCTCAAAGATGACCTGAAAGCTTTAATTTGCCGACATAGGTCCTCCCTATACTTGAGGATAATGAAATCATCCCACAGGCTTTTTTCCTTCTCTAGGGTAAATGTTCCAAGATATTTAATATTAATATTTAATACTCCATATATTTGCTGCTCTCTCCTGAGCCTTCTATGTTCAGTATCCTCCTTAATCTGCAAAGTCAAGACCTGAACTAAGACACTCTATTTGGTAAAGTGGTATCAACCCTTATACATAACCAACTGAAACCTAGTCAAATCTTACGTTCAGATGCTGAAGGCACTCCTATTAAGAAGTCTGGAAAAACAAGGACCCCATCCATCAATCATTGCTCTGGACATCCTAGAGAATATAGGAAGAAATTATGAGAGGTATGAACTGAAAAGAAAGGTACAAAATTATTATTTATATATGTGACTACTCCTCTTCTAAGCCCTTTAAGAAAATGAGAACTGTAACAATCAAGAAAGAATTCAAAGATTCAAAAGTAAAAATATATATACTGTATTTTGACATGTATAATGTGCACTTTTGCCCAAATTTTTGAGGGAAAAATAAGGATGTGTATTATACATGGGTAGTACTAATTCTGAATCTATATAAATGATTGTAATTCTTTTACTTATGCTTATGTATTAAAAGTGTGACTCTAGAAAGCAACAAACAACAAGCATATGCAAAGTAATACCCTGGAATACAATAATTGTTTTTGTTTCTAAATAAAAAGTTGAATTAAAAAATTAAAATGAGCCCTGGCTGGTATGACTCAGTGGACTGAGTGCCAGCCTGTGAATTAGGGGGTGCGAGTTCAGTTCCCATTCAGAGCACATGCCTGGGAGCCCTGGCCAGGTCACCAGTAGAGGGCGCATGAGAGGCAACCACACATTGATGTTTCTCTCCCTCTCTTTCTCCCTCCCTTCCCCTGTCTAAAAAATAAGTAAATAAAATCTTTTTAAAAAATTAAAATGAAAGATTTTTTCCTGAAAGTTTGGGCCAAAAACATGGTTGTGCATTATACAAGGGAGCACACTGTACCCAGCAAAATATGGTATTTGTGTGAACATCAGTAACTTTGTGGAAAGAAACCTTCTAGAGAATGGTGTTAGTACGCGCCCAACAAGTATTCATCTGGAATTTCTATTACACCAAAGTCACCCCTTTTTCAAATTTCTCCATCTCATTTTATGGTTTATCATATATCCGAGGAGCTGGCCACCTCAACAGTCAACAAGAGAACATATGCAGAACCAATGAAACGGAAGAACTGACTGTTCCTTCAACTATGAAATGAGGATGTTTGACCTAAGATTTTCAAAGTCCTTGCCCAAGGATCCCATGACCTAAAATCCTATAATTCTATGACTCCAGTACAAAACAAACAAACAAACAAACAAACAAACTAGGAATTCTGTAAAAATATGAATATGTTCCCTACTTTACTGAGTTCTCCATTCTCTAGGTAAATAAGAAAACTTTTTTTTTAATATAGAAGGGTAATAAATTCATTTTTTTTCTTCAAAAAAAAAAAACTAAAACAGAAGGGCTGTGCAGAAGTCAGGAAGATGATTCAGAACATCTGTTTCTGTGAGGGGCATGAACAGCTCCTTTATAAAAAAAAAAGTTTTAAGTACTTTAAGAAATTCTCTAAAATTGAAAAAAATTAACCATGCAATAATGATTACCAAAATTAGTGTGAATATTTAAATCTGTAAACAGATTAAAATAAAGAAACGTGTTGTCTTTTAATCCACTACCTAGAGAATCAATGCCTTCAAGGACTTCCCTGTTAAATTTTACCACCTGTACACCACGGCCTGACTAAAAGACACCTAGATACATCCATCTCACTCAGCTCCTCACCAAGGAAGCTTCCTTTTATCCCTATGAATGATATCCAACTGTTCAAAACAAACCATCAGATTATTGCAACAATGTTCACACTCTGGAGAACCTAGTCATTTTCTAATCCACACAGTTTAACCTCTTACCAGAGCAGCACAAAACAAACAAAACTCAAATATGAAAACAGAAAGAAATGGAGAGATTTTTTAATGAAAGAACATGACCACTCAAATTATTCAATAGTCTCATCTGAACTGACATTTGGTGGAATAAATTCACTTGCTAAAATAAATACAGAATGACAGGAAGAGGAAGAGAATTACTTAATAGTTAAAATGAGACATTATATCTCAATTTTTAAAATCACTTAGCAAAAAGACAGCACGGATAAATCAGACAACATTATCTATACTGCCTCCTGACTCCTGGTTCTGTAAGCAAAACCTACGGCTGCTATTCATCATGATTTGGAGAATTCGAAATTTTGTTTTTATGGTATTGGATACTAGATGTATGACTTTCTGCTCCAAAAATAACCTGAAATTGTGTAGCTAAGACCTGGGTGGCTGTTTAAGAGAGCAAGCAGCTTGATCTTCAACGCAGAAAGGGTCCACAGCCCAGAACACTGTCCTGTGCCTGTGAGTGAATCTGACTTCTAGCTGTCTGCTAGGTTTCCTTTGTGACCTTTCCATCTATTCTGTTCACATAAATCTCGCTACACAAGATGGTATTAGTAGAGTCTGGGGGCTGTTTCTGCTTCTATCTAAGGTCAAGTTACTTTTAATTCCAAAAACAGGTTTTAGAATAAGAAGGACCTCCCCTAAAGGGAAAACCCTACATACTTACTCCTCATATGGACATACTATATTTGCCTATGTCACTCTCTGTATACAGATACAGAAGCAAATAAAATACATGTATATGTAGATTATTTACATACAAATATAAATAGATTAACCTCCAGGGCTAAAGAACAGTACACTTGAGGTATCTTGTAGTAACAGGAAGACACATAACCCACTCTGTCCTTCTGCTAAGAGTAGAAATTTTGCAACTAAATTAGTGTTCAAATCCCAGTGCTCACCATTTATTAGCTGTGTGGTTAGGGCAAATCACTTAACCTCTCTACCTCAGTTTCCTCATATGGAGAACAGGAATGATAATCATGTGAGGGTTAAATATGTAAGTACATGCAAATGACAAAGCACAGTGTTTGGCATATAGAAGTACTACATAAGGTTAAATATTACTACTGACATATACAGCAGCCACCTAGGTAGGATTACAGGAAAAATGTGATCACAGCAGGGAAAATAAATGACCTACGTGGATTCAAGTGACTTATATGAACTCATGATCCATAATCCCCAACCAAAGTAATCTTAGAACTTTATTAACCTTAAAGCAAGCCCCACTGTAGATAAAAAAAATTCACAAATGGGTGATAATTCCAAATCTGTTCCCATAAAACCTTTTGAAGACAACTCATTTAAAAAAAAGGACATTTAATTTAGCTAAACAAATTTTTAAACATCCTTTTCTACTTCTTTTACGAGACACAATTGGAGAAAAAATACTCTGCATAAATGAATTTTCCAGATACCTCAGAGTTTACATGTAGTATTTTAAAAGAATTCTTAATCTAAAATTTTCATTTCATTTTTCTAAAGTCTTCTTAAAATGCAACAGTAGTGAAATAAATGATTCAGGCAACAAGTGGATGTTAAAGTAATACTATTCCAGGAAAGGCAGACTGACCTGGAAACCCACAGGTCGTCAGGATGTCACTCCATGACTTAGTTGGTCAAATAGGGGAAACACGACTTCACAACAAAGGACTATGTCAACATAAACCCACCAATCACTCTCGGTATACAAAGTGGGATAGTCAAGCATTATGGTCTTCTAATGTGAACAGAAGTACAATAGACCACCAATGAGTAACCAAAAATATGAATGATTACAAAAACAGTTAAGCCTCTAACTCTGTTTACAAGTAACATGGAAAGAGAGTAACATCATACAACCCAGGGATACAACTAGCAAAACCAATAATGTGGGGAAGGGGACTCACCCATTTTCTTCAAAAAATTGGATGGTATAACATGCCCCCGCAAAAAAAGGAGGGTAAATTGTCATAGATTAAAAGAGATTAAAGAGATATACAGATCAAATGCATTAGGTGTACATGAGTTAAATAATTAACTACAAAAAGCTACTTCTGAAAAAGTAAACGAAAGGTTCAATATTAGATAATATCAAGGAATAAAGTTATAAGGGACTTATTGAGTATGGTAATGTACTTTTATGAAGCCCATATCTGCTAGATATGCACGCTAAAATATTTACAGGTGAAACGACAGGCTGCCTGGGATTTTCTTTCAAATAGCCTAACTCAGAAAGAAAGTGAGAAGAGATACACAAAACAAGAGTGGCATGAGGATTTGTCATTATTCTCTCTACTTTTGTGTATGTTTGAAATTTTCTATAATAAAAGAAAAAATGAAGGGTAAGGGAGAGAAGAGACCAGAATTCACAGCCAGCACCCATTAGGCACAAAAACTGCAGAAACTTGTATGTAAAAGACCCACACACACAAAAGCTGACAGCAGTGAGCTCTGAAGACTGCCTGGGAGACGCTCGGGCAGGTTTCCCCGGCAGCAGCAGGGTTCCTCCGCCGGCACTGCTGTGGGAGTGCGCTGTCCACCAGGCCGTGCTCCATAACCAAGATGTAAACCAGAGGACTGGACACTAAACTGAACCGTTCTAGCCCGAGGCAAAGTTAGTCAAGGAAACTGACAACCAAACATACTTTTTAACGGGTTGTATATATTTCTAAGTCTTTAGTAATTTGCCTCTATACTTTTCCATTTCTCCAACACTCATAAGTAAACATTTTTATACAAGTTCAAGAAATAATTTTTAGCACAACAACAACAAAAAAATGTGGTTAAGAAAAAGTTTATTTAGTCCTGGCTGGTGTGGCTCAGTGGATTGAGTGCTGGCCTGTGAACCAAAGAGTTGCTGCTTCGATTCCCACTTAGGGCACATGCCTGGGTTGCAGGCCAGGTCCCCAGTAGGGGGCTCATAAGAGGCAACCACATACTGATGCTTCTCTTCCTCCTTTTCTCCCTCCCTTCTCCTCTCTCTAAAAATAAATAAATAAAATCTTTATAAAAATAAAAAAATAGTCACTTAAACTTCCCTTCTAATCCTCTCCATTCCCATGGCTCCTAAAATAATTCATGCTATGGTATTACCACCTTATACTTGGTATCGGTGTATTTAAAACATTAACTGATTATACCACAGATTTATAGATCAAACATATTACCCGCTTCTTTCCAAAACTTAAAAAAATATGAATTATCCCTGTCCTACATATAAAAGCAGTATACTGCATTTACAGAAGAGGTACTGTTCAAATGTCATAACCACTAATCTAACCAAGAGGGGGGTCAGTAACACATGCAAGACACAATTCTCTTTAATCTGTCACTGTGTCTTGTACCCTTTCTTGTTAGGTAAGAAAAACAGTGAATCCAGAATATTGCACCTTAGAAGTCGTAACAGTATTTCCCCCGACAGCTGCCTGCCAAATATTTTGAATAACTCTTACCAGACCATCATCACCTTTCCACGATTCCCTCTGGGCTTTATATACCTTTGAACATGGTTTGGTCAACATGGCAGTAAAAACAGAAGCGACACTATAGAAACAAACAGTAACAATAATGCCTAAAGGTAAGGAGGAATACAGAGTTAACATACAACTGAAAAAGGACTGTAAGATCAAGTGCCGTTGGTCCTAAGGAAATCCGACCTGGGAAATCTACTTCTGGATTGATCTCAGTCCCCTCGGACTAGCGCACACTGCTCCCAGGGTATGAGAGAAGGTACATTATATCGTTACTAGCAAGGTAGAAATTAATTGGCCCTGCTCCTTTTTTGCTGTTAATATTCCAAGCACAGATTACTTCCTTAATTAATATAGCAGTAGTTATATTTATCCACACTGAGATAGATGGTTTTGGGATACTAAAAGTTTTCCAATTGAAAGAACTTAGCTTCTCAAAACTTTTAATTGACTCTACCTTTCTAAAATGTACCATTAATAATAAACTGAAATGCAGCAACTAACATTTATTGTACTATTTTTCTAAATCATCTAAATAATGTCATATGACATGTCCCATTATTATTCCCATCGTATAGATGAAGCCACCAAAGCCCAGGGATGGTTAAGTAAGCTGCCAAAGAAAACAGAGCTAGCAAGCAACGGAGTATCACCGCCATCCCTACTTGCCATTTTTAGGGATAAACAGAAAAAGTGAAGCTATTAGTGACTTATGCCAGAATCCATTAAGTACCATTAAACCTCGTGAAGAAATACTTGCTGAGCATCTACTGTGTGCTCACCATCGTGCTAACAATTACCAACAGACACTAGAGAACCAGAAAACAGCTATTCTCTCTTAAAACTTTCCTGTCGAGGTAGGGAGACAAAATGTACATACTGAACTAGAAGAGAAAATGTGTGTATTCCCTGTGTAAGTTACCTCTACTTAAATTCATCCATAGCCAGCCCTTACTTCTCAGCCCTGTGCATTTTTTAGATATGTCGCAGCTGACTGTGGAAAAATAAAGACAGTCTTCCAACTAACTAATGGGTGGGGGGGGACACAGTGTGGATTCACGGCTAAGGAGTAAAAAATCATTCAATTATCTCAATTCAATTCTAACCAGAAAAAGACCTATCTCAAATGTAATTAAAAACCATAGAGATCCAAACATGAATAAGACACTCTATCTACTTTTTTTTCAAAGATTTATTTTATTTTTAGAAGAGAGGGTAAAGGAGGGAGAAAGAGGAGAGAAATAGCAACATGAACTTGACAACTCTCACATGCTCCACTATGGGAACCTGGCCCACAACCCAGGCCTGTGCCCTGACCAGGAATCGAACCCGCGACCCCAAGTTTTGCAGGCCAGCACTCAACCCACTGAGCCATGGCAGCCAGGGCTACGTACTTTTAAGAAATTTAAGAAATCACGTCTATTCAAGAAAAGACAAACCTGCTAACAAGTGTCATTTGGTGTGAAAGACAATGGAAACTAATGAAAAGTTTCAGATACAGCAGGAGCAGAAATAAAGGTGGAAGCAACCACAAGGAGAAGTTCTGATGAAGTGACTTCTAGGGACGCTATAAGAAGACAAGATACATAAATGAAAAATTTTAGGCCCGGCTAGTGTGGCTCAGTGGACTGAGTGCCAGCCTGCAAAGCGAGAGGTCACTGGGTTCGATTTGCAGTCAGGGCACGTGCCTGAGTTGCGAGCCAGGTCCCCAGTTGGGAGCGTGCAAGAGGCAACCTATTGATGTATTTCTTTCGTATCGGTGTTTCTCTCTTTCTCCCTCCCTTCTCCTCTTTCTAAAAGTAAATAAATAAAATCTTTAAAAAAGAAAAAGAAAAACTTTATAACTGAATACAGTAAAATCATAGTCCTAGTTCTATATTCTTCTGTATGCACACATAGGATGATTTCCCTCCCTGCTAAACCTACCTCTAATGTAACAGTAGTCTCCACATCAGTATTTAATGTCTACCTCAGTCTCTACTACTCCACAATAATGTCTAGCAGTTGGTCAAAAATTACAAATCATACAAAAAAGCAAAGGGGTGAGGCAGGGGGTGACAAAACAATCAATAGAACCAGACTGAGAGATAACCCAGATGCTGTAACAATTACTTAGGGAATTTAAAATAACAGTGAGTATTATGTAAAAAAAAAATTAGTAGACTATATGCATGAACAGGCGGTAAATTTCAACAGAAAGCTGGAACATACAATAGAGTCAAACAGAAATGCTATCTCTTTTTTAAGGCGTCAGAGATCAGAGATTTAAAAATACCTGGTGATGGGGTAGGGAGTGGGTGAAGGTGAAAGAGGGTCTAAGGGGGATAAATGGTAATGGGAAAAATAAAATAAAAAATAAATTATTAACGAAATAAAATCAGATGTAACTTGGGGTAAAAAAAAATAGTCCTCTGATGGACTCACCAGAACACTCAACACAATCAAGGAAGGAACTGATGAACTGGAGGACAGTTCACTAGAAATCACCAACAGAAACACAAAGAGAGGGGAAGGAACGGGCAGGCGGGGGCAGGGACGACGGAAAGAACACTGAAGAGCTGTGGGATGTGATCAAATGGCTCACATCTCACATCCCACAGACTCGCAACTGGAGACCCAGGAAGGGGAGGGGGAGGAGGGGAACGAGGCAGAAAAACATATTTGATAAAAAAAATGGCTAAGAACTTTCCAAGACTAAAGTCTTCAAACCACAGATTCAAAAAACTCAGAGAATGGTATGTAATAAATATAAACAAATAAGGAAACAAATAAATACAATAAAGAACATACACCTAGACACTGAATAGTTAAACAGCTAAAACTTAAAGAAAAAAACCTTAAATACAGCCAGAGAAAAAAAGACATTATCTTCTGAGGCAAAAAAATAAGTAAAAATTTCAAAAGAATTTATACAGTCCAAAAGATAATGGAGTGACATCTTTTAAGTACTGAACGGGGGAGGAGAGAGACTCCACGACCCAGAACTCCATATAGTCAGCAAAAATAGCTTTCAAAAACGAAGGCAAAGTAATGGCTTTTCAGACAAACACAAGCTGAAGTAATTCAATGTCAGCACACCAGTCCTACAAAAATGGTAAAAGAAGTTCTTAAGGTAGAATGCAGATAACACAAGACAAAAATGATGATCTACACAAAGAAATTAACAGCTCAAGAAATGATAAAAATGGAAGTAAGCATGAAAGACCTTTCGGGTAGATGGATGGCTCCAGCCCCCGAGCTCACCGCTGCTCAGCCTGAAGTCACAGACAGGCATGAAGGCGCGCGGGTGCCCTCTGTGCCTGTTCAGCAGCTTCGCACTGAAGGCTGGAGCGCTCAGCCTGCCACTGAATTGAGGTCTGCAGCGCCCACTGCGCAGGCCTCTGAATGGGTAGGGACCACCACCGACCGAGTGGCCTTGAGCTGTTCTATCACAGTTTAATGGAAACAAGGTTGACAAGTAATAATAATAATAATCTTTCTAAAAGATAAATATCAAAAGCAGAAACAGTAAGTGTAGTAAAATGTATTAAACTATATCCCAGGACAGAAGGGAAAAACTAGAAATATACATACTGTGTTATTAGACTCCTACACTGTACGTGAAATGTGAAGTGTACTCCTACGTGAAGGTAGACTGATGCACAGTGTGGAAGTACTAAAGCTACCATCAAAATTTTTTTAAAGAGGTGTAACTAATACACCAATGGAGATAAAAAGGAATTCTTAACCCTCTCAATCTAAAAGGAGGAATAAAAAGGAGGAAGGGAAAGCAAACCAAATGTGCAAATAGAAATTAACCAGCAAAATAATAGATGTAAACCCAACCATATTGATAATTACATTTAATAAAAGTAGTCTAACCACCCCAATTAAAATGCACATTTTATCACAAGACCCAGTTATATGTTTTCTGTAAGATATCCACCTTAACCCTGACTGGCGTGGCTCAGCTGGTTGAGCACTGTATCACAAGGCCAAAGGTCACAGTTTGGTTCCTGGTCAGGGCACACGCCTGGGCTGCAGACCGGGTCCCCAGTTGAAGAACATGTAAGAGGCAACCAACTGATGTCTCTCTTCCTCTCTTTCTCCCTCCCCTCCCCTCTCTCAATATATAAATAAATCAATAAATCAATCAATAAATAAAGTATTTAAAATAAAACTAAGACACAGATTAAAAGTAAAATGACGGTCCTGGCTGGTGTACCTCAGTGGATTGAGTGCCAGCCTGTGAACTGAAAGGTTCCCGGTTAGAGGAGTGTGAAAGGCAACCAATCCATTTATCCTTCGCACACCAATGTTTCTCTCCCTCTCTCCCTCCCTTCCCCTCTCTCTAAATATGAATGAAATCTTTTTTTAAAACATAAAAGTAAAATGATGAAAAAGATATACCATACAAATATTAATAGAAAGAAAGGCAGATAGGCTACATTAATATTAGACAAAGTAGATGCCAGAAGAAATACTAAGAGGGATAAAGAGAGCCATTCACATAATGATAAAAGGGTTAATTCACTAAGAAGATATAATGAACTGTAATACTATACACCTGACAACAGAGCCTCAAAGCAAACGAACAAAAAATGGATAGAAATCAAAATAAAATATGTATATTTACATATAATTAATATAATGTATAGTGAATTAGTTGAAGACTTAACACTCCTCTTTTAGTAATCCATAAAATGAATAGACAAAAAATCTGTAAAAATATAGAAGAGATAAATAACACTATCAACCAACTTGATGTAATCAACACTTATACAACACTCTACCCTATAACAGCAGAATACACATTGTTTTCAAGTGCACGTGGGATGTTCACCGAGACAGTGTATATTCTTGGCCGTAAAACAAATCTCAGCAAATTTAAAAGAACTGAAATCACACCAAAGTATATTTTCTGATCAGAAAGTAATTAAATTTGAAATAATTAATAAAATATGCAGAAAGTCCACAATATTTGGAAATAAAATGTACTTATAAACAACCTTGGGTGAAAAAGGAACTAACAAGAAAAATTAGAAAATATTTTAATTGAATAGACATTGAAACACAACATATGAAAATGTATGGAGTGCAGCTTCAGTGGTGCTTGGAGGAATGTTTATAGAATGAAAAGTTTGTTACTAGTGCCCTGGCTGGTGTGGTTTGGCGGATCGAGGGCTGGCCTGCATTCCCAGGCAACGCACAGGCCTGGGCTGGGGTGTGCTAGAGGCAACTAAGAGGCAACCAATCAATGTATCTCTCACACATCGATGTTTCTCTCCCTGTCCTTCCCCCTCCTTTCTCCTCTCTCTAAATTAAAAACAAAATTTTTTTAAGTTGATCATTAGAAAATAAGAAAAAGTCCTCCTTATGAATTAAGCGTCCACTTTATGACACTAGAAAGTAAGAACATAGTAAACCCAAAGCAAATACAAGGGGAAAAAATCATATGGAACAAATACCGATGAAATCAAGAACAAAAAAATAATAAGACAAATATTAATGAAACTGAAAGACAGATTTTTTAAAAAGATCAATAAGACTAATAAACCTCTGTCCAGAGTTATCAAGAAAAAAAGAGAGAACACACACATTACCAATATCAGGGCTCAAAAAGACATCTCTAGAAATACTACTGTACAAACATTAAAAAGATAATAATATTAACTTTTTAAAAAATTTATTTTAATTGTTATTCAAGTACAGTTTTCTGTTTTTTACTCCCGTCCCAGAAGATAACAATATTAACTTTATGCCTGTAATTTTGCACAACTTAGATGAATTGGGTAAATTCCTCAAAAAACACAAAGTAGCAAAGCTCATGTAAGAGAACCTGAACAGCCCTTCATTTATTAAAGGTGGTGACTATAGAGTTAAAAACCTTCCAACAAAGAAAACTCAGGTGCAGACAAGTTTCATCAAATTATTTACGGAAAAATTTACACCAATTTTGCATATACTCTTCCAGAAAACAGAAGAGAAGGGAACACTGCCCATCTCATTTCATGAGGCCAGCATTAGCCCAATACCGAACCCAGGATTGGCAATACAAGAAACCAAGTTTAAAGACAAAGATCAAAATACAAACACTAAAATCCTCAACAAAATACCCTTGAATGATGCGGGTGTTAGTGGCACCAACCCCCTGCAGTCAAAAACCTGCACAGAACTTTGGACTGCCCCCAAACTTAACTACAGTTGGCCTCCACTACCCCCTTAGGATTGATTCTAGGAACCCTGTGAATGCCAAAATCTGCATGCTCAAGCCCCTTATATAAAATGGCATAGAATAATGCATACAGTGGGTCCTCCACATCCATGGATTCCCAACTGCAGACTGAAAATACTGTTTTTGATCTGTGGTTGGTTTAATCTGTGGATGCAAAACCCACAAAGGGCCAACTGTATTTATTGAAGAAAAAAAAGTCTGTGTGTAAGTGGACCTTGGCAGTTCAAGCCAAGGGTCCACCATGTTGTTCAAGGGTCAACTATGCTGTCACACTGAATCCAGCAACATATAAAAATAATAATACATCAAGACCAAGTGGGATTTATCTTGGGTATACAAGAGGGAGTCAACGTTCAAAAACCAATTAATGTAATGCAACAGACTAATGGAAAAAACCCACATGCATCATCTCAATAGATACACAGAAAGTATCTAACAAATTTCAAGGTCCATTTACAATGAAAACTCTCAGCAAACTTGGAATAAAAGGGAACTTCCTCAACCTGATAAAAGGTACTGACAAAAAAAAAAGTTTATATATACAGTTTAATGGGACTATTATTTTCCCCTAAACTCAGGGATAAGGCAAGCATGTCTAATCTCATCACATTTATGTAACACCCAACCAGTGTAATAAGACAAGAAAAAGAAATAGAAGGCACACATGTTAAACAGGAAGAAATAAAACTGTCTCTATTTGACATAACTTTCAAAGTAGAAAAATCACAAAGAATCTACAAAAGCAATCTTCTAGAACCAGTAAATTATTTTAATAAGGTCATAGGCTATAAGATCAACATACAAAAGTTAATTATATTTCTACATACTAGCAAGGAACAACTATAAATGCACATTTTTTTAAAGTACCACTTACAAAAGTAACCTAAAACATGAAATACTTAAAAGATAAAATCAAAATTAAGCACAACCTTGTAAGCCTACATAGCCTAAATATTCAGAGTAAGCTAATTTATTTTCTTCTCAACTCACTGGAAGGTTTTGCATGAGTAAGCTTTCCTCCCAGTAGATGGTCCCTTCTCTGACATTTTCCCTCAGAAGAGACTCATCCTGAGAATTCAGGCTGTGAGGTTGGTATCTTGGAACTGGGAAACAGAAAAATGGAACGCAGCCCCAGAAAATTGAAAGCTTGCAAAAGCCAAGTTAACAGCTTCCCTTCTAGTTAACTGATAAAGCCAGACACTGACAACCTTTAATATTAAAATCCCTGGATGAAATACAACACTGTGTATAAGACTTGTCTTATCACTAAGCCTTCCACCCATTCACAGCCTCTATTAATAAGGCTATGCGCTCATGTGTTTCGAGACACATCCCTCCTCCTAGCACACCCCCGGACACATCTAACTGGACCAGAGGTAGGCCCCTAACCCAAGGGCAGCCAATACCTAAAAAAAAGCCAACAACTAAGGAAATGACATTTCTGGGGTTGGGGTAGGAAGAACCCTGCTTGGCAAAATCGATTTCCTCAGAAATCTGAAATGGAAAGAACCAGAAGAATGACATTAAGCAACAAGAGTAGAAGCTGAGAAGTCATGAGGTTGAGAAAGCCTGAAGGAGCTTTACAGGGCCTTGGACATGGAGAAGTTAAGGAAAAATGTGCTATGCAAGTACACAGAAGCTATAAAGTAGAGAGTAATACACTGGGTGAGGAAGCTAGTGGGTGAGAAGGGTGGGGCCAATGCCACTGGGCATCATGTAAATGATGGCAAAGTACTGGTACAGCCCATCCAAGAAAGCCTGCTACTAAAGGCCTGGGGCTGCCCTGGACCCAGCAGAATGACTGTTAGTCATCTACTGCCACAATAATACTACACAACAACAGACCCCCAAATCTCAGCAGCATTCAACAATAAGCACTTAATTTTCCCTGAGGCATCTGAGTTAGACTGGCTTTACTTTAAGCCACATGTCTGCTGTGGTGGCTCTGCTCTATGGCCTCACTCTGGGGCCCACCCTGAAAAGGCTGCAGCCACTCGGGGTCCTTCTCAAGGTGAACTCAAAAGCACAGGAAGACACAGCCATCAGCCCAAGTGTGCTGCAAACCTCTTCTTTCATCATGCCCACAAATATCCTACTGGGCCAAAGCAAGTTATAGGGCCAAGCCCAAAATTAAGGGCTAGGGACATAATACCATCTACCATGAGATCATGGCAAGGGTATGAATGTGAAACACTGCTACAGGTGAGTCAAGAATTGGGGCCAATCACTCAATCTACTGTACCACTCTACTTGACGCCACTTTGCTGAACTAATGTGGCTTAAATTTTTGTTCCTTGCAACTCAAGACTCTAACGAAAACACAGAGATTAGAAAAGTCTCTAGGAGCAGAGACACACCACACCGGGAGCATCCACTCTCCAATGCCACGTGACCTGTAAATCCTATCCCTCCCTTCTCTGCTCAAGAGGTAGGATACCATCTGAATTATTTTGTTGAAATATTTCTAATAAAATTAAAAGGGGGGAATTTATGAAAGTCAGAAGACATGTCTAAAAAATGTGGCAGCAGCAGCTCAAGGATCTCCCTAGACAGAGGTGGCCATAAACACCAGACCACTCTACCAAGGTACACAGAATTTCAGATCAGTTTGCTGTAGGTCCAGAGGCCGCAGGTTTCTACACCCAAAGCTTTGGAGCTCTGTCAGTATATTTACAGCTAAAACACCATTTTCTAGAATAGTATTATCTACCTAGTTTATAAAAAAGAAGAAAGCAATGAATTACAAAAAAAAAAAAACAAAAAAACAAGTGAATAAAGTCAAATCTAAAGGTAGAGTAGAACGAAATGGCAGAAAACAAAATGAAACCAAAATAGAAAAATTTAGAAAGTTAAAACATTTAATTTGCTGGAGGTCTAAGAAATACTGTTGCCCTAAACAGAACTTTGAAAATTACAGTTTTGTCTCTTTAAAAATGAAGTAAAATTCTGGGTATGCTTTTGAACTGTGACCATTTCAAACAAAGAATTTACCTCTTATTAAAGAATTTATAATGACTCAGTAGTATCTGTTAAAAGAACTTCATCCCTCAGTAAACAGCCGGGCAAGTCAAAGATAACCCAAGTATAATTAATTTAGACAGAAATTAGAGCCACAGCACACACTACCTTTGACTGTTGTTCAAAGATTTTTAAATGCTTACTTCTGACCCAGACCATCCTGGCAAGTTCACAGCCAACCAGCCCGCAGCTGAGAGAGGAGGAACAAGGAGGCAAGAGAACTGCAAGGGCATCTGTACCGATGCACTGGGAAACAAATGGGCGTGCTGTGACTTTCCAAGATCCCCTGTTCACAGTAGGCTGGGTCTGATACGAGTGGGTGGGAGCTACCGCCATCTAATCCAACGCTGCATGAGTTCTGCATCTTAATAGCCAAGAAGCTTTAAAGTTCTAATTCTGGAAAAGGGCCTTAAAGTGACTCTAGGATATACACCATTATAATAAACAGCATTACACTGCAAACCAAAGTTTTCCAGTTACCAGTACCTGTACAAGCCTTATCTGCTACCACAGAATTCCAATGTGGATTAAACAAAAGCAGTCCTTCCAAAATTCATCCTCATGAGATTTCTGTCTCCCGTGAAACATGTTTAAGACAATCTAAAATCACTTCCAAAAGACTCCCTTAAAAGAAAGAAAAATCCCCGCCCTCTACCCACTAGGTGGCCATCGTAATAGAAAAGACAAAATAAAATCCTTCCAGAGAAAATAGTTCTCTACCCGCACAGAGGAGGAAGGTTGATGTGACCTGACTTAGAAACGGCTCTTTGGTATTCAAACGTTTTGATAAGCAGAATGCCAAGGCTGTTTACCTCTGCCCCAATCAAATAAAAGGGGTAAATGGCAAGAGAGGTGGATATGGTTTGTTAGGCACTGGAACAGGAAGGAACCGAGTTAGGAAATTATCTTCCTGAAGATGTGTTTACGGTTTGGGTTCTTCTTATTCCTTGTTTTCAATCTTTATTAATTGATAAAACATTACACTGTCTTAGCAGTGGCAGACATATCACCCAAGGCTCAAGGGTGTGTGTGCACAGACCAGATACTGTAAACTCAGAGACTGCACTTAAGGAGCAAGCCCCGCCCCCACAGGGTCACACCAGACTTCAGTCTACAACACGGTCACCTGCTTGTCTTGGCCCTGTTCTGACCCCCGTTTTTTTCCAGTAGCGCCCCTCAGACAGCCCAACAACATCAGAGCAGGTTTGAAACCTGGCTATTATGAACTGAACTGTGCCCCCGCCCCCCAAATTCATAAGCTGAAGTGAAGCTCCAAGTCCCAGTAGTTCAGCACATGACTGTATTTGGAGACAGGACCTTTAGAGGGTGACTAAGTTAAAATGGGGTCTTTAGGGGTGAACTCTAATCCAGTATGGCGGTATCCTTTTAAGAAGAGATTACAACACAGAAAATGCCAAGTGAGAGCATGGTGAGGACTCCAAGCCAAGGAGAGAGGCTTCAGAAGAACCCAATCCTGTCACCTGGATCTACACTTCTGGCCTCTGAAATTGTGAGAAAATAAATACCTATGTAAGCCACCCAATCCCTAATATTTTATTATAGTAGCCTCAGCAAACCGATACAACCAGAAACACATTTTGCTACAAAATCCCCCAATTAAGGAAGAGATGCTGCATCTAAACATACCCGTAGGGAATTTTTTATGGCTTAATGAGACATCTGAAGTCATCTCAATTATTGGGAAAAAAAAAAGACCACATTCATAATAAGCATCTCTATAGTTTCACCTAACCTCATAAAAGTCTTCTACAACATCAACAGTAACGCACCACTGGCTGCTTTTTCCTTAGCTATACAACCACCACCAAAATTCACTTCCATCCCTTGCCTTCTCCACAGTGATACATTACGACCACTCGCCCAAGTAAGTGGTCGTCTCCCATGGCTCCAGCCTAAGACCATAAACTTACACATCAATGTTTTCCTCAAAGCTTCTTCCCAAAGTGACGTTTCCTTCATAAGCCTGAAAACTTCTTGATGGCAGAAACTTACTCATCTTGAGCCCCAGGCCCTTGCAAAGCACCTGGTGTATGGAACTTGCAGATGTGTACTGAGTAAATGAATGCCACCAATAAACGCACACTAGATTTCAATGGCATAACTCTTATGGGTCATTCTGAGTCTCTTCCTAACAGTGTGTCTGGCAATCAGTGCTCCCCAGCAATCTGGATCACAGAGTTGAGTAAAGAAGCCAGATATAAAACATACGTTCTGTATGATTTCATTTAAATAAAGTTCAAGAATAGGCAAAACTAATCTTGAATGACAGAAGTCAGAATAGCACGGGGGCGGGGGGAGGGAAAGGAGTATGGGTATTATCGGAGAAGGGGCACAGGAGAACCTTCTGGGTTGAGAATCTGCTGGAAATGTTCTCTATCTTAATCTTGAAGGTAGTGGTTACACAGGTATATACACCTATGTAAAAAAATCCATCAAGCAGCAAACTTGAGACTTGTCCACTTTACTGGACGCATGTTATATTGAAAAACCCTATTTCTATGTATGGTCCTAACATACTCTCCATCCAAAAAAGTCAGTGCTCAATTAATGTTGTGGTTGAATGCCTAAACAATTTTTGAATAACAATAATCACTGTACTATTCTCATACAAGAAAAGTCTCAGCAAGCAACTGCAATCCAAGTCTTAAACTGAAGCTAGGTTAGGGAACACCACCACTCCCTCACATAAGCAGAAGACTCACTTCTGCCCCAAGCTGCAGCGGGGCTGCAGGTGCTAAATGGGGAGAATTCTTCCCTCCTAAAACTGGCCCCAGGCATAATCCCCAGGTGGGCAGCCCTACTGCTGAGGCTCAGGAACCCAATGGCATTTTAAGATACTAGGAGAAAAAAGGAAATTTTGCAACTGGAAGTTCTCTCTACTACATTAGGAATCTAGAAACATTGACAACAATATCAGAAAGAAGCTTCTGTCCATCTCTCTAGCAAGTATCACTTAATTATTCTGCAACTGTCTACCTACCTGGCAAACTCCTATTCATCCTTCAAAACCAAAATCAGATGTTAACTCCTCTGGGAACTTCCAAACCTTTCACCTTCCTCTATGTTCCTTTGACTGTTCTACTTACTTGTTTCACTGCAGTTTAAATACTGGTCACATCTGTTTTGGCATTCTTACACTTCTAGACTGTGATCACATTTCTCCCCCCAGCACCAAGTGCACAGCAGGGTACTTTGGCATGCAAATGTCTGTCGAACTGACTTGAAATATGACTACCACCAAACAAGCCCTACCATTTAAATGTCCAATTACAGAGACCTAAAATAAGTGGTATTCCCAGATAAGGCACAGTCTGTACTCAAAAGAGGGAGTGAAAAAAACTATAAATATTCTCTGGGACAATGTTATTTTTAGTATGGTAGTCACCAGCCTCTAAGAGTGAACTTCAGAGGCAACATGGAGACTAAATGACGAGAATGAAGAGAATGAAGAGTATGGGACTGCCAGACGGCCTCTGCTCCTGGAGAGAGCGGTACAGTACAGCAGACATGGTCCCGGAAGCACTGGGTTCATCCGCTTCAAGGCAGAGTCTCCAAGGTCCTGCACTGACAGTACATGTAAGAACAAGTAACTGTTTGACCCTAAACAAGTTCCTTACCTCCCTGTGCCTCAGTTTCTGTTTCCTCATCAGTAAAATGAGTGGAGGGTTGGGGGGAGTAATAACACAACCTACAATCTCACAGAGTTTTAAAGGGTTAAATGAGACTAAATATAAAATGCTTAGTACCTAGCACATAGTAACCACTCAACAAATGTTAGCTCTAACTATTCTGCTGCTCTAGGACGGGATGGGGATGCCTGGCTTCACCTGGTCCTATCCTATTCCTGTCCTGCCTGGCACTCTGAGCCTTTCTACACGTCCATTTCCACATGGCAAATTCCCCTAGCTATATGCAGGGCCTCCCTCTCACCATGAATACACCCCAACAAAACAAAGCTGCACCTCATTTTTAAGACCCTCTCTTCTTCCAGTTTTCCTAATGAAAACTTAGTTTCCTATTTCATTTCCTCAGTGCTCTTTCACCTTTGAACAGATTAATGACAGTAAATTGATCAAATACACAGATCTCTATAGTCACTCTCTCAAATATTCTGATGGATAAACCCAGTTAAGCAATGAAGATTTCAAGAATTTCCAGCTCTACTATCTGACATTAGATCAATCTTCCCTCCCCCCACCCCACCCCACCCCCCTTCTAATCTCTTTCTTTCTTATTTCAAAAGGGAGGGGGGATGCTGGCACTACAAATCATAGAATGAGGATGTCCATTTCACCTTCCTGGAAGGCGCACCCTTCCATAGTCACCAGAGCAGTTTTACTTGTGGTCTTAAAAAGCTCACTGCAGCCCTGGCTGGTGTGGCTCAGTGGATTGAGCACTAGACTGCACAGCAAAGGGTCGCCAGTTCGATTCCCAGTCAGGGCACATGTCTGTGTTATGGGCCAGGTCCCCAGGAGGGGGTGCATGAGAGACAACCACACATTGATGTTTCTCTCCCTCCCCACCTCTCTCCGTAAAAATAAATAAATAAAATCTTAAAAAAAAAAAAAACTCACCACAGACCCTCGCTGCCATGAGTTTCCCACCCTTTACTCCATCCCAAGGAGTGAAACTGCCAGTATGGTCGAGATTCAAGGGTATTACTGAAACCAGGGCCAAAAACTACAGGGAGTACAGTGGTTCAAGACGAGGACCCTGCCCGCCTCTTTCTTTTCCCCTCCCAGGTGGACAGCGGGTAGTCTCTAGACCAGCTACGCCTAGCCAGCGCCCTTCTTGCTGGCTGTCAAGCTTTTACAAGTCGGTCAGTTGTAACCAGCATTTCTTTTTAAATTAAAAAAATATACACAATAAAACAGGTAAATGTTATGATATGTATTATCTCAAAAGCTTTTTTTTAAAAATACAGAATAAAATAAAGTACGTTACAAGTAGAAGAATGAACATTGAGGATGAAAACCCTTGCATCACATGTGCGAGTATACTGCGCACAACATATTATGGTCACAAGATTAAAAACCCTAGTTTAGCAGTCAGATATGAGTCTTCAGTAAACTACTGTGAGTACGAGGGGCAGCAAGCAGACTCCGGCCTGCTCCGTCTCTGGGCTAAAACATGCATTTTCAATGGGGCAATATAACCCCAAGGAGACAAAAATGGTTCTGGGGGGTTAAAAGATCTTACCTGCTTACATGTTAAGCAGATATACACTCATAAGCAGATACACTGTATTAGCAGTATTAAAATTTCATCGGTAAAAGGGCAATAATGCAAAAATATAGTCTAAAGAGGCTCATCAGGGGAATATACAATAATTGGGGAAAAAACTCCTTTCATGAAGCCTAACTTCCAAAGACTCCATATTTAGCCAGAAAAGGTGTTGCTGGCAAGGCCTCACTGCCTTGGGTTCACCTGGGCAGATGTGGGAGGGGCCGTTAGGAAGGGCAGGAGCTGGCAAAGGACAGGAGACGAATGGTCCTAGCCCCTGCTAGAACATCGTCTCATTCGCACCCCACCCAATACTCAAACCAGTGCCCAGGTCTACACTGAAAGGTAAGTTTTACACGTGGGACAGGCAGGTAAAGCTGCTGAGCATGCAGCTGGAAATGAGGGTTTGGAGCACAGAAGAGGGTGGAAATAGAAACAAAGATTTTAGACCCATCAAGAGTTGAAACAACAGGAAAGAAGTCATCTGCGAAGGAAGGAATATAAAGCAAGAAGGGCAAAGGCCCAAAAGGATACAACCACTGGAATATTAAAGAGGTAGGGAGGTTCTTAATAGTTTTTTCAAAAAATGTTAAACCCATGAACTAGCCCTAGCTATGTGGTTCAGCTGTTTGGAGCATCGTTGTGTGCACCAAAATGGTAAGGCCGTGTGACAACCTAATACAATATATGATCCTTGACTGAATTCTGATCAGGAAAAATAAAAAAGCTAACTTTAAATATGGACTACATGCTTCATGTGGTTTCATATCAAGTTTCCTGAGTAATATAAACTGTACTACAGTTATGTGTCCTTCCTCTCAGGATAAAGATGCAAAAGTATTTAGTATTTAGTATGAAGTGCGACAACGTCCAAAAGGAACTCTCAAAGGATATGGCTTAAAAAAAACAACAGTATATGTATGTAGACAGAGAAAGCTGTCAAGCAAGTTGGCAAGATGTTAATTGGTGAATCTAGGTTGAAGAAGAGATGGGTGTACGGTGGTGTTCTCGTACTTTCTGCAGGTTTGGTGCTTTTTAAGATACACAATGGCTGGGGTGGGGTGGCGTGTAGAAATGCCTTCAAATACAAAAAGTTTTTAATTTCTCTACGTTCCAACTCGTCTTCATTAGCATAGAGACTGAAGAGTTGATACACATACAAAAAGCTCCGCAACATTTTTAAACACTATCCTCATTCACAAATAAACTTAGCTGGCAGAAAGAAATTATTTCAAGTACACAAACCAAGTCAGTCTCTACACCACTCTAACAAATTCCTGAGTAGTACTGTATAGATTAACAGGTTACAGAATCTAGGTGTTATTTTTAAAGTTAACCTTCCACGGGTTATGGAAGGTAAACCTTAAAATTACTTTAAGAATCTAGACACTTACTCTGGATTATTTATCGACCGTGCATTAGCACTAATGGGTTTTACACAAATACTAGGAGTAAAACTTACTTAGGAGAGACAATATTGATAAACAAAGTTCATATGCAGGCTTATTGTTTTAATTATTGAATTTTAACTTCCTCAATCTTTAATCAGGATTACAAAGAAGTAAAACCAAAAAGTTTCACCTCCGTCTACATCATCCCTAAAGGAATTTCTATTTAATAACAAAAAAGGAAAGAAGCAAATGAAATAATAATGCCCTAAGTACACAACTATGAGTACGTGAAAGAAAGAAAACTAACTTCAATCTAGACAAATATTTATTGAGAACCTATGTACAAATCCCTATGAGGAATTGTACGAAGACTCAACTTTGCGCCCATGGGGGTCACAATTCTGTTGGAAATGACAAACATACAGAATACTAAAGAAAAATAAGAATGGCTGGTTCCACCTTCCCTTGCTCCCACTCCCTACGCCTCCATTCAAAACTTGAAACCCCAGTCAGGACACTGCAATAGCCACGGGATCCACTAACCCATCGTCGGGCCTCTCTGAACCACTTGACCTCAGACTTGGGTGCACACTGGAGTCACGTCGGGAAGTTATCAAAAAGTCCAACACCTACCTGCCTCTCTCCTCCAGGGACTCTGACTTCATGGCGTGCAGCCTGGGCACTGGTGTTTTTCAAAGCTCTCCAGGTAATTCTGACACGCAGCAAAGTTTGAGCACAACGGTTGTAATCCAACCCCTGCTGGCTAGGTGTAGAATACAGGCTGCTCTCCTGCACTAAAACCTCAGATGAATCCTCACCGGCAAAACACCTCTAAACGCCTTTCCATGATCTTCCAAGCTTTGCAGTGCCTCCCACTGAGTCCTCCGGCACCATCGCCCACCGTCGCTCCACAGCTCTGCACGGCACTCCAGCACACGATGAACTACCACTTGCCTCCATCTCTTCCCGGACACCTTCTACGTATACAAGACTCTCCAAACTTGACACCAATCCCAGCCTCTAAATATTAAACTCCCAATCAACTTTCATAAAAACAATTTAAAAGTTTCTTCCTCTGCAAAGCCTTAACCACCCCGCACCCCCGCACCAGGTAGATGTTTGCTCCTTCTTGCATTCGAACAAAACTTTGGACATAGCTCTAATTTGGCATTTATCATGATGTGTGTAGTAGCAGTTTACATTTTTATCCCTTCTAATGAACTGTGCATTCCTCAAAGACAGAGACCTTGTGCATTTATCTTCAAGTTCTCAGTGCCTAGTAATGGCTGAAACAAAATGAAAGTTCAAAAATTATTTACTAAACAAATGGCCACCATACACTGTGGAGTAAACAAGTAACAACATGAGAAGAGAAAGGCACTTCAACACGAAATGCCAAATGAGTTATACAGGCAACATCTGACCCCAGCAGTGTAGAGCGCAGAGTGTTTCTGGTAGACGTACGGGGAAGGCCTCATGAAGACATTGGGACTTGTTCTCAAGTCTCAAAAGAAGGAAACAATCCAGGTAAGCCAAGAGCAAGGGGCAGAGAACCGTGAGCCCGGACAACAGCTCAGATACGGCCCCATGCCGAGAAAAAAGCCATTTAACTTTGCCTTGAGTTTCCTCAAAAGACACCCTAAAAAACACTTAGAAGTTAATCGTGCTTTTCTTAGTTTTATAAATCTATTTTCTGTCTCATTATCCTGCTTTATCACCACTTGTTACATCATGGTTCTGCATATTCAAATACTCACTAGAACAGAAGCTCCATGAGAGCAGAAACTTTGCTTTTGGTTTTTTTTTTTTTAATTTTTCATTATTCATTTTGAGAGGGTAAGGGAGAGAGAAAGAAGGAGAGAAACAGCCATCAGTTGCCTCTTGAACACAACCCCATTGGGGGCCGACCCTGCAATCCAGGCATGTGACCGGACCCTGAATCATACCTGCAACCTTTCACTTTGCAGGACGACGCACAACCAACTGAGCCACACTGGTCAGGGCAAAACTTCATTTTGTTTACTGTGTCTGCTCAGGGTTTATATCGGCGCCTGGCACTTACTAAATGTCCAATATATTTGCTGAATGGGTAAATGAACATCTTCATTAAAGGTTTCTGCTGTAATGCTTCTTTCACCTGGAGATTTCCTGCCAATCTCACCCAGTCTTCACACATCCAAATGCTGCCCATCCTTCCAAACCCTAATACATGTCCCGTCTGACCCTAAGCCTTTTCTGACTCCCCATCTCCCCCTTTTCTGAACTCCCTTTATCTTTCTTGTCCTATGACACTTTTTACAGGCTGCACTGTAATAGAACAATTATCTGTGTACAACTGTATCTTAGCTCCCCCTTCTTACTGTACACTGTTTGAAGGCAAGCTCCACGTCATCCACCACCCTCCACCCTGGCCCACAGCTTCCAGGCTTACAGAGCACAGTGCGTTGTAGAGTTTTGCAGTAATCCCTGTTGAATAGGAGGAAAAATTAATTAAAAGCACTATTAAACCTTTAATATCTTAATATTAACATCAGAAAGATTAAGATCAATAATGACCTATCTCCATTCATCTTGGTTCTATAACACCCGATTCTTTAAAATATACAACACTTAAGCCCTGGCCAGGTGGCTCAGTTGGTTGGGGCATCGTCTCACACACCAAAAGATTGAGGGTTCAATTCCCGGTCAGGGCACATACCTAGGTTGCAGGTTCGATCTGGTCTGGGCATGTACAGGAGGCAACTAGTTGATGTTTCTCTCTCACATAGATGTTTCTCTCTCTCCCGGCCTTCTCTCAGATCAACAAGTATATCCTCAGGTGAGGATTAAAAAAATACACACACATGCATACACACACATATTCAACACTTAAAAATAAATAAATAAAATATACGACACTTAAACCATGCTTGTAATGTGCCAGGTATATTCCAAGGCTTTACATAAATGAACTAATTTAATCCTTGAAACAACCATATGAGATAGGCATTACTCTTTACCTCCATTTTGCAGACGAGCAAACTTAGGCATGGAGAAGTTCACACAGCCAGTAAGTGGCCGACCTAAGATTCAAACCCATGTGGTCTGGCTGCAGAATCCATGCATTTAACCACTAGCTGTAATGCCTCTATGGCTGCTGGACAGCCTCCTCTTCATAAACCTAAAAGTGGCCTTCTGAGAAATTTACTTAGAAAATATGAGAGATAGGCAGATATTTAAAGCAAAAACCTTCCCTTATCACATGAAAGATGGAATTCCAGAGTGCAGTAAATGCAGCTAATAGATGACAGAAAAGGAACGGAGATTTTTTAAGCACCACAGTGGGAAGGACAAATGCTGGTGAGAGACAGCACCCATGGAGCTACAACTTCAAGCAGCTGTAGGGAGGGATGAAACAGAGGTAAACATAAGCTTTGGCACGAAGTTACCATGGGCACAGCCCACAGTCTGTATTTAAAAGTGGGCACTACTGAGACGGCACAGAATAGAGGATGGCAGCAAACTACGGTGCTTAAGAATGCAGGGCCCAAGCTGCCTGGGTTATGAGTTCTGCAATTACAGACAACTTGAGTCCTCTGTCTCGTTTCCTGAACTGTACAACGGGCTTAGTTTCATCACTTAGCCATGAGCAGAACCAACAATAATCCATGTGTATTCATCAGGATGGCTTGGCTACGCTGCAGTTAAAACTCCATTTAAAAAACTCAGTGGTTTAAAGCACCGACTTACTTGCTTACACTATGTAACCACTGCAGATTTCTTTCAGGAAAAAATGTATCTGCCTACAAGTGTCTCACATCACTTCCATTCAAACTTCAATATCCAAAGCAAGTCATATGGCCGGCCATGCTCAACTTCACGATGATGGACAAACGCAATCAGTCAACGCCCCCAGAATACTGGTAAACAGCCCTGATGACCACCACACCATGAAAGAGCCTAGGACCACATCTGGCACATAGTAGGCACTCAGCGATTGATAGCTGCTGTTAGTATTATCACGATTACTGAGGGGTCTGGGAAAAACCTGTTCTACTAACTCTAGGTCATAAAGCTAAAATGGAAATGTAGATGTGAAAAAATCTATCATGCACGTTATTTACAATAAAGCAAAGATGAATTTACAAGCATTTCACCATGACATAACACAGGGACATGCCAAAAAGTTTCCAGTAAGCAAAAAATAGTAAACAGAGTTACCAAATGGGAAGGACATGCCAAATGTTTCTAGTAAACAAGAGCTACCAAAATAGTACCATTCATCCTTACTCATTCCAGACACGTAAAATCTCACTGATAATTATCTTTATTTTATTTTGGAGAACATAAGAAAGAAAAAAAAAGAGTATGCAGACTTCCCCAAATTCACTTCTAATCTCAAACCTCCATCTTTTCCCCGAAAGTTCTCGAAGGAAATTCGTCTACATGGATTCTCAGGACCCTAACCGTCAGTAGGGGAAAGAATCCTATTTCGTAAGGTAAGCAGTGAATTCTAATCCTAACTTGGCCACAGACCAGCTCTATGGCCTCAAAACACATTTACATAACTAAGACTCTGTCCCATCATCCATCCATAAGACGACAAAACTGGAGTCGATGGACTCTGGAGTCCCAGCTCTGCTCCTCTGCACTTCTGAGATGCCAGAAAGAGGCTTTGGTTTAGAAAAACCTACTTAATATGCTGAATTGTGTGAAATCTGATCATGTTTAAGGCTTGAACTAGAAATAACTGCCATGACCACAGCTGTAATGGTAGCAACAAAGCTTAGTTCAAGAGTGAACATGGAAGACAGTCGGGAGTACCCAGGGAGAGCTCGCTAACGTGAAGTGTTGCAGTTGGAGTGGATGAGCGTGAATAGAGCATGACTATCATGCGCAAATAAGGAGACTGGTACTGGGGCGTGGCTTATGAAATCAGTCTTTCAGTAACACCTCTTACACATGCCAGTCACAGCTGTGGGAACCAGTGACAGTGATGGGTACAAACTTGAAGCAAGGAACTTCCACACCTTCTAAGCTTGGGATCTGCAACTATCAGATCTCAATTCCAACAGACAGGGTTTTCCAAGCCCTTTAAGACCCCAAAACAGTAATCCAAATATATGCCTATAAACCAGTAACTTGAAATCCTTCAGAGAAAGACAAAGGAGCCCAAAGCACGCTACAGTGAGTGCCCCAATCAGTGCCAGTTGTGGCATTTTCAGCTACACAGAAGCCCCTACACAGAAGCACAAGCTCACACAACCTACCAAAACAGCTTTACTCCCTTTGCCTGAGCACAGTAGAAACTTTTCTTGGTGTCCATTGAAAATCACCATTGTTTTTCAGTGGACACCAAGAAAAAACAATATAACATTAATTCATGCCATAAACAAAGCAATGGACACTGCAGCATTAATAATTTCATTACTCCACTCTGGCCAGGTGGCTCAGCTGAGTCAAGATGTAAGACAAAAGGTTGCAATGCAGGTTCGATTCCCAGTTAGGGCACATGCCTAGGTTGTGGGTTCAAACCCTGGTATAGGAAGCAATCAATCACTGCTTTCCTCTCTCTCTCCCCCCACCTTCCTCTCTGTCTAAAATCATTAAACATATCTTGGATGAGGATTAAAATAATAATAATAATTAATAATAATTTTGTCATTCCTGCAGCCCTATCCACAATCTTTAACACTTGTGACTCATTCTATGAATGTACAAAGCACATGGGACCCCTTACTGCCACTGCTGAAACGACTAACAATCTCCTGCTTGAAAACCTAAAACCTGGCAAATATACTTAATAAAATTATGGTATGATTACATAGATTCATTTTATTATGCATTTTATAAAGCTAAGATTCTATCAATACATGTGCATACTTCTATAGCCATGGTCCTTCTACTTGTCAATTATAAAATAATTTCCAATTCTGCAATGGATATTGATCAAAATATTAGAATCAATGTTATCCTTCATTTAGAGTTTAAAATCTGAAGTACAAGTAGAAAGGGCTGGAGGCAGGGAAGCATATACAACCCTGAGTGAGTAAAAGAAATCCTTTCTTTTATCAATTTTTAAATGTACTGGGGACAGAGAATGGGTCTTAATCTTTCAAGGAGACTTCGTGACTATTAATAAAAACAAAGATTACCTTCATAAACTGAAAAGTCATCCTCTAAGTAAGCTGAAAAGCCAGAAATACTTTATATAGAAGTCTCCAGTAACTACAGAAATGAGGACCCTCAGTAACTAGAGTTTGATACTGAGAACTAAAAGCCTACAGCACTGCCCTGCAAACCTGCCCGCCTGTCTTCTGCATGGAAGAGAACAGCTTCAGAAGTCACGCTGAAAGACATCATGCCCATTAGTCATGGCCATGAAGGGTCATGAGGCCTCTCACTGAAGAGCTACCTTGTAGTTTCCACACCTTACAAGACACAGATCTAAATTTATTTTCCGATCGCACCATTTTCGTACCATTGAATTAACTAATAAAAAAATAAGCAGGTAAATATATAAATATGCAAACAATGTTGGATTTTATTAAATGATTTGCTTAGTCTCATTTTAGGCTAAAGGGTAGTTGTGTCCCATAATATATTTTCCTTTCTAAATGAAGAGAAAATTCTACCCTCCCCCCTGAAAAAAAAAGAGGTTAGGGCAGCTAAACGGTCTAAAATGTTGCTGGCAAATGCCAACGCTACTAGCCATAGGTGGCTATTTAAATGTAACTAACAGTAAATGAAATTAATATTCTGTCCCGCACTCACGCCAGCCACCTTTTAGGGCTCAACAGCCACTTGTGACTAAGAGGTCCTACGCAGACACATGACATTTTCCGCCACAGCACCAAGTTCTGCTGGACAGTGCCGATCTAGAAGGAACACGTTCTCGGATTTTAATGTGCACGGAAATCATCAGGATGGCTTGTTATAACACAGATTACCAGGTCCCCACCCAAGGGAGTTTATTTCAGTCAGTCTGGGATGGGGGCCAAAAATGTCTGTGTCTGACAAGCTCCAAGATAATAATACTGATGTTGCCTATCGTCCTGAGCAGTGCTCTCTTATGGTAAAGGACTAGCTTCTGGTTTCTCCCATTCAATCACAGACCAATACTTTTATAAAATACCAGAAAAATTAATTACCAGGAAAAAAATTTAAACAAGAACAAAAATAAAGATAAAACAAGGATCACTATAAACTTATGTTCTTCATTACTAGATTCAACAGACAAATCATTTTTCTAAAAACAGAAAAATCTCTAAAAGCACCTAAATGCTTCCTTTCCAGTTCTGGACTTACCCTGTCACAGACAGGTCACAACAGTCCCCAGACCTGCACCCATCTGCAGACTGACTTCGAGCAGCCCTGGAGCTGGTCATTAACGATCTCTTTCATATCCTCTATCATTTCCTCAGAGGACTTTTACAACTCAAGGCAAAACTGGTATTTCCATTATGCAGAATACCCCTGAGTCCCTTAAAACGACACTATACAGGGTTTGCTTAAAAAAGCAATCTGATGGTGTCGTCAGTTATAACGTGGTCCAATTCTGTCACACGGTAAACAAGCATGATAGCTTGACTTTTTCATGCTAACCCATGGTGGAATTTAGGCTGCTGACACTGCAAAGGGTGTTATGCCAAAATATACAATGATCATTAATAAATTCTGTGTTAAATTATGTAAAATTTATTTCAGTAAATAAAATCTAAGGTCTGAACCTAGATCCTGATCTAGGTTACTGGACATAATCTTGCGAAAGATTTCTTAGAATACTGATGGTTTCCTTGAACTCAAAGTAAAGAGTCCTTTTTTAAAATACTTAGGGAAAGAACTGCCTGAAGCTGAGGTGTTTTCCCCAATTTACATCTCAAACCAAACAAACAGATTTTCAACTTCCCTTCTAGCCCCACAAATGGACTTCTATGAAAATCTCCAGGGTAACTTCAAGTTCAGCCACTTCCTAGAGACACTGCTCTTATCATTTTCTTGTCTCTCTAGAATTTGTTTTACCAATTTGCTTGCCTTTTTACCTGAGTAAATTGGAAAATGTGGCTCAGAGAAATTTAATATGTGATCCTTTTTCCTATAGCAATACCTGGTTCAATAGAACTTGACATATGCATGTAAAATAAGGTTACACATTCAACTAAACATTACTTTAAGATAAATTCCCTTAAAATGCACAACACTAACAGAAAAGTTACAAGGCATCTCATACAAAGTCTGGAAAATATAAAAATGGAAGGATTCTTTTTAATTGTTCCTTTTATAATGTAGTAAAGAAAACCCTTTTCCTCCTAACATACTGAATGAAGCAGTAGCAATAAATAAGAAGTGTTCAAAGCAAGAAGATGTCAGGAGTTTTTGCCATGGCCATCCCTCCAGTCCCATCTGCAGCGGCAGATGGCTCAAACTGAGGCCCAGGACCCTCTAAGACTGCCTTGCAATTGCCCTTATGCCTCCCACTCCAACCTTTACTCATCAGGCTGCCCAGGCAAGGGTGTGGAACAGCTTGCCGAGTATACCAAGGCAGGACAGTTCTGGGGGAGCGGGGGAAAGACTCTTGCCTGTATGCTCCCAGCAGGGCTGCAGAGGTACTTCCCAAGCCCAGGCAACACTGATCCAGACTGAGACCACAGGAACTGCTAAAGGGCAAAACGAGGCCCAAAAAAGTCAGCCTCCAGGCAAGACTTTGCTCATACAAAGCAAGTGTTTTGGGAATGACCTAAATCAATGATCCTTAATATTGTTTGTGTGTGCAGGTGAGAAGAGATGGTGGGGAGAAGAGAGGGAAGTGGAGTCACACATCCCTCTAAGAATCCTAAAATGCAAGGATCTGCTTCCCATAAAATCGCGCACAAAAACAAAATGCTGCATACTGTTCACACGCCAAAGACTCCCTAGGAGTTCATGCAGCACAGGCTCAAGTCTCGACTGAAACAGGTAGGAACTAACGGTCAGTGTCGTCACAGTTGTGAGACTTTCTTTTAATCTGAAGCCTAACCTTTTACATAGAGAATTTCAAAATTAAAAAATACAGATATTCCAAAAATAAAATACCTTGGTCACACAGTATACAAGATAATTCAAAACATACTAAAAATTTACTGATAGAATAATATATCAGATCAGTGAATACTCTCTAGAAGAATCTTTTCAAGATTTTATTTATTTTTTAAAGAGAGGGGAAGGGAGGGATAAAGACAGGGAGAGAAATATCTATGTGCAAGAGAAACACCAATCCTCTCGCACACCCCCAAACGGGGACCTGGCCTGCAGCCCAGGCATGTGTTCTCTCTGAATTGAACTGGCGGCCTTTCGGTTCGCAGGCTGGTGCTCAGCCCACTGAGCCACACCAGCCAAGGGTTGAAACATCTTTAATAAAGGAGTAGAAAAATTAAAAAGTCTCCCTTTACTTACTTAAAAAATTCAAATACGTATCCATCACTCTGTACTTATGTCTGATTTGTTTCCTGAAGTTATCTTAAAATTCTACTTTCCAATTTTCTTGAAATTACATCCTAGTATATTAAGTTCTTCTGAAATAGCTAGCAGATAAAAGCCACATGGAAGTCTACTGAAAAATCAGGCCTTTTGCGTTGCTAAAAATTTTAAGTCCTCCATCATGACTATGAAGGAAAGAGGGTTCATTCATTTTTTTTAAATTCCTCAAAACAGGAGCTATTTATGCCATGTACATTATCAAAGATTCTAAAAGCCTCAATAATGGCAAGTGACATAAGAAATAAATTAAGGATGATGTAAAGAACCTGTTACAAACTATAAAAACCAATTCATATAGGTACTATAAGCAAGAATAAATATTTTTCTCTGGATTTTATGCAACAATTTAATTCAGAAATGAGAACAGGGATGGATATTTTAAAATAATCAGTTTACTACCTTTGGAACTTTCATGGAAGTAACAGAATTTCTCAGGAGGGTATCAATACCTCCACAAAATGAACTAGAATAGGTTGGTAAGAACAAAGTGACAGCATTCTCCCTCTGCACTTCATCACCATACCAAGCTATGCCTGAACTCCGAAGTCCTAGGGGGACCATTCTGCACTAGAGAGACAAGGAAAGAAAAGGGTGCCCTCACTCTACTCCAATATGCCTCTTCAGTGACAAATTCTTAAAATGAAGGAGAAATGGACGTGTGTGTAGAAGAGTATAGGCAACGTGTGTTGTGAGTTAACCTAGCACCATGCCCCTAAAACATGACCGCACACCCAGCTTTGGAAAAAAATCCTTATAGACAGGGTTGTTTGTAAAAAGAATATTCCCTTTGCATCCTGATGATCTGGGTTCAAATTTTTACTCTGACATTCACTAGCTTTATGGCCTGGAATAAGTTACTTCATTTCTCTGAGCTGCAGTCCAGCCTCACCAAGTGACTCTGGAAACAGGAAGTTTTTCATCTCCAGCCCCAGGACCTGGCTGAGTGCTGCACACACACCAGGTATTCTTTCAGTGCTCCTCCTTTTTACATTCCTCACAAGTACATCACGTTCTGTTGCCAAGATGTTCTCTAGAGAACAGATATCTAAGCCCTGGCTATTATTTTACATATTTCAAAGAATTTGCAATATATCATAGTCCCTCCTTATCCACGGTTTCACTTTCTGTGGTTTCAAGTTACCCATAGTCAATCACAGTCCAAAATATTAAATGGAAAATTCCAGAAATAAACAATTCATAAGTTTAAATTGCACACCATTCTCAGTAGGGTGATAAAAATCTCAGTGTCCCGCTGTCCCACCTGGGATATGAACCATCCTTCTGTCCAACATAAAAGCTCTATACGCTACCCTCCTGTGCCACCCGCCTGCTAGTCATTTAGTAGCCATCAGAATTATCAGATCTACTGTCTCCGTATGGCAAATGCAGCGCTTGTGTTCTAGTAACCCTTATAGTAGCCTAACACTGTCACAATGCCTACACCATTCAACTCACTTCATCTCATCACATGGGCACTGTATCATCGCACATCATCAAGAGTAAAAAAAACAAACAAAACCCTGGCTGGTGTGGCTCAGTGCACTGAGTGCCAGCCTGCAAAATCAAGCGGTCACTGGTTTGAATCCCTGTCTAGGGCAAAAGCCTGGGTTTCGGATCAGGTCCCCAGTAGGGGGAGCATGAGAGGCAACCACACATTGATGTTTCTCTCTCTTCCTCCCTCCCTTCCCCTCTCTAAAATAACTAAAAGCTTAAAAAAAAAAAGAGTAAGAAAAGGGGTGAGTACAGTATTTTGAAAGACCACATTCACATAACTTTTATTACAGTGTATTGTATAATTGCTCTATTGTAGTACTGTTGTCAATCTCTTACTGTGCCAATTTTATCAACTGAACTACCATAGGTGTGTATGTATAAGGAAAAACAGTACAGGTGACTCGAACACCACAGATTTGAACTGCACTTTCTAAAACACAGATTTTTTTCAGAAATACTGTATAGGTATTTTCTCATGATTTTAACATTTCTTTTTCTCTAGCTTATTTTATTGTAAGAATACAGTATATGATACATATAATACACAAAATATGTGTTAACAGGCTATGCTATCAGTAAGTCTTCTGGTCAATAGCAGGCTATTAAGTTTAGGGGGAGTCAAAAGTGTTACGTGGATTTTCACCTGCGTAGGGGGTGAGCACCCCTAACCCCTGTGTTGCTCAAGGGTCAACTGTATACATAGGGTCTGGTGCTCCTTGAGGTTCCAGGCATCCAATGGGGGTCTTGGAACATACCCCCATGGATAGGGGGAACTACCATAGTAATCTGCTACAGGGGAATTCAGGCATTCCCATGAAATTCACGGCAGCTCTTCAGCTAAATTAAACTAAGGCTTTGTACAAGGAATTAAAGTATAAAGAGAACCACTAAATATTATTCAAAATATAACTATTTGAAACCTTGCTATACTGGGGAAGAAGGGAGGAGAGAAAACAGTCTCCTCAATCAATTTAGATACCGTCACTGTCCTAGATGGTGTCACTGTCATACACCAAAGACACTTTTGCAGATAGAATCCTTGAATCCTAAAACCTGTCCCAAAGAGTCCAGAACATGAGTGGTCCACATGGGACTCCACCTGGTCATAACCACACAGAGTTTCTACGACAGCTGAAAAACCCAGGCACCTGCAGTGAGAATCCAGCTGAGGGTGGGACACCCCTTTCCCTCAGGGTTTACCACAGGAGGACATAACCATAAACTCTGCTTGGGGGCAAGGCTCTATTTTCCAGAAAACCAAAAAACTCCCATGGAACTTCTACAAACCAGAGAACTCCAGAACACAGTAGCCCAAGGGCCTGTTTTTTTCTGATAGGTTTCTTGTAATAGAATGGCAACAGTCACAAATGAGATCTGGTTTCTACAGAGATGCAATTCTGCTTCAGATGTTCTTTGGTATTTAAATAGTTGTAAGAAAAGTAAATCACTAAATACAAAAAACTAACTGCCGAAGGATTTTCCAGGAATGCAGCAGTGTTAGCCGTGGTTTCTCCATTTCAGTTCCAACTGGTCTTTCAACTTCTTGTGTGGTTCCCACATACTGAGGAGTTCAGGGCACTTCCAGCTATATTAATAATAAATTATGAAAATAAAGACACAATATTAAAAAGTTGTGGTAAAAGTGACTATATTGAAAAGAGTTCTCGGTGCTATAACAAAACAGAGGCAAATGTAAAAAAACAAAGAGATCACTGCAGTATAAAACATGTGACTCCAGGTAGACTGTGACACCACAATGAGACACAGCTAACTTCACACGAGCTCTGGATCTAGTTTGCCCATGGCCAGACTACAACAAGAACTATGTCCCAGTCTAGTTACTATACGGGAGATTCCAAAGTTAGCAAAACGGAAAAAAAAAATATACAGGATAGCTTTTAATAGTCCATTAATCAAGAAATATGTTTAAATAATTCATCATAATTCATCTTGAAAACTGCCCTGGTACAGAAAGAAGTCCAAAACTAATAATTTTATCACTACACATTTTCCCAGGCCTGCAGTTACAGCCATGCCTGGCTTATATGAAATCACCTGTTCTGGTTGGCATAAACCATGTTACTTGACAATTCATGCCTAATCATTTTATCATACATGGATCTCAAACTTTCTTTTTATTGCCAGAGAGCCACAAAGTTCACAAAAACTACCTCCCTGAGGTTGCCAACCTGATCTTCCGATCTGGCTTCCCAACAAACTCAACGCGCCATTAATGAGTATTAACCCTCAGTAAGAAAGACAACTTACAATCAGCCTTGGGACCACAGACGAGTGGTTCCTGCCCAGACTTTTTCTAAGAGCCACAAGTGTATCTCTACAAGGCATGTCAGAATTTGGGGCCTACTAGGATACTATTCCTCTATGCTATATGAGAAACAATGAAATCTCAGGCAGTAGTGCAGACGTTCTGAAAATTGTAAAAAAAAAATTTTAATGTCTATTTTCCTCTGATCATGGATCTGTTTACACCAGAAATGGGCAGTTTTGAGGGGGTGAGGAATAATGCATACAGCCTCAAAGATACCTGGAGATGCCAAGGGTTCTCTAAAAACCTTGGCCAGATTACTAATGGTCCATAAACCCTAATTCGGAGCACACGGGCCTATAAATTCACAATTGAATCATACTGCCTTATTAGATTCCACACTATCGAAACCACAGTCCCATCAGTCATAACTGGAACTAGGAATACTTTAGGTACACAAATGTTAAGTGCCTGCTTATGTATTTTTAATTGGATCAAATAAAACTGAAGCTGCAAACAAACTCAAATTTCAATTATCTCACTAGTGAGGGGATTTCCTAATAGCGTCTTTTTAAAAACCAAGTCGCTGCCAACCCTCTGCACATCTGATAGGCATGTCCCTGGAAATTTGGGAGCAAAAGACTCGTCACTTCTCAACAGCAAAGGAAATAAATAGCCTGAAGGGGACAGATTCCTTTTTTTTTTTTTAAAGCTCAAACACGCAATCTAATAATGCATAAAACTTGGCTGTAGGGTTGCCGGGCACCTCCAGGGTCCCAATTTTGGGGGCCAGTGCGCGTCAGTGCGTAAGAAGGGGGCGGAGGGGTGCACGCTCCGAGGACGCGCCGGGGCTCCCGCCCCCTCCCGGAGCAGCAGCCTGGCACCAGCCCACCCTCCTCCACCCCTGCAAACCGACGCAGGACGCCAATAGAGCAACTTCTGCGCGGGGGCGGCGGCAGAATAGCGGTCACCCCCGCCAAGGCGCAGCGCGGCCGAGCTGGGGGTTCCCTCCTCGACCCGTCCGGTGGGGTCGTCCGCACGCCCCGCCCCCGCCCGTCAGGCCTAGGGTCGGGGGCTGCCCGGACCCCCGCCCCTCCGCGCGGTCCGCAGCGGCGCACTCCCAAGGACGGCCGCCCAGCCCGAACGCGGCCTGAGCGCGAGCGAGGCGCGGCAGCGGCGGCGCCCGGCCCCCTCTCCTCAGGCCTCAGGCCGCCGCCTGCCCTTCGCCAGGCCGCCCGCCCCGCTCGGACCCCGGCACGGTTGGGCCTCGGCGCCACCACAGCCCCTCATCCCGACTCCATTCATAGGGGCACCCCAGCCCGGCCGGCGGGGCGGGGCCGAAGACCCGCGGACAAGGCCGGCCCCCCAAGGCCGGGGAAGAAAATAAAAAGTTAAGAGAAGAACTTACCTAAAATGGCTCCTGCAGCAGCCAAAATACAAACAGCTATTATTTGGTGAAGTTTAGCTCAGACACCCTGCAAGGACACCCTAACCCGGCTCAGACCCGCCTTCCTCACCAAGTCATTGGGCTTCGCCAGCCCAAAACATAGAGTCATTGGCCAGTCTGGCTGCCGCTCAAGTAGAAGCCCATTTCAAGCTTGCTTGCAGGGGCGAGTGATGGGCTCGCTCCATTGTGCTCATATTTGCATGGATGTGAGCGCGGCGTGGATTGGCCGGCGCTGGGGACGCTCCGCCCCCCGCCTCGCGCCCCCCGCCTAGGAGACGCTGCTGCGTGCGGCCCCGCCCCCCGGGACACCGCGGCGGGGCCACGGGGGAGGGGCGGGGCCGGGGTCCCGGGGGCCTAGGGGGCGGGGCGGGGTCCTGAATGCTGTGGACCGCAGGCAGGGGGCGGGGACCTGGAGAGCGAGCGAGGTGGGCAGGGGTTCACCCAGCAGGTGGAGATCGCGCAGGTAGCGGGCTAGTCATCTGGGAGACCCGAGGCTAGTGTCTCCGGGGATTGGGAAAGATGTGGCTGGGATTCCGCGATAGAGAGATTTCGCTGGGACCGAGGTCCCGCAGAAAGAATCGAGAAGAGGCGAGGGTCCCTCAGAGCAGGAAAAGGTGTCCAGAAGCCAACGAGTCCTATGCTGTGTCTCCTGTCGCATGTTATGCCGCTCCGCCTGGTTTCCTGGCACTCCTGGCATTCGACCGGCTTCTTTCTAAGCCCCTCGCACACCCCTGGAGTTTTCCAGTCCCGGGGATCCTGTAGCGCCTTGGATATACCTCCGTAAAACCAGGTGTCGATCAATGATGTATATATTTTCAGGCCTCTTTCCCGCACCACCCTTGTAGCATCCTCAAGGACAGGGCCCAGCATATGGCAGAGTTTCAGCTAATTGTTTAACGTTTTTTAATTCCTTCGTTAGCAGCTAAGTTTTGAGTGTCCACTAAATGCCAGGCATTAATCTAAGACAGGGAATAAAACAGTCAATAGAACAAAGACAACAAGGAGTAGGCAAGCTAACAGGAAAGAAAGACAATACATAAATACAAGGGGCAGGCAGTGAAAAATGTTATAAAGAAAATAGGAGGCAGGGAGGGAATGGGAGTTTGCCCTGTGTTGCTGAATACTGTGAATCCCATGAATGCCCCTCTGTTAGGACCTAAGCCCTCACCCCTGCCTGTCCTTACCATGGGTGTTTCCTTAGCACCCACTTTAAAAAAATGGTTGGATTTTGCCTGTAGAGGTTCAATTTATCTTAATTAAAGTAGCAGTGATCTGAGTCCTGATGATTTCAAGAGCAGTTTGTCAGATACATTTAAAATGAACATGATTTGCCTTTGTCAGGGGTAGCTGTAAATGCTTTAGCAGAGTCTTACTGCACCCCCAGAGAGAGGATATTTTTAGTGTCTTTGAAACCTCAGCGTTCCTGTGGTTTTCAGCCTGTTCTCCTAACTCTCTTCTAAGGACCACTTCTCTTCTTGGCAGAGACCAAAGATTTCACCAGTTTGAAAATGCAGAGATAGCAGCCCCCTGCCACCTGCCTACCTCATCTGTGCATGTATGTGTCTGTCTCTCACTGGACTCAAGGCTGGCCAAGAAGGCTCATGATCCTTCCTTCCTCTTCTTTCTTCCTTAAACATTTACTGAGCACCAACTGTGTTCCAGGTATTGTTCGAGACACAAGGGATATAGCATGAAATAAGGCAGACAACATTCTTATCCTCAGGGAACTCATAAGCTAGTTGAGGACAAGATGGAGATTTACACAGGGATCCTGCTGACTTCCAGTCCTGCCAAGCTGTTGGTGAGTTGGTGAGTGAGTATGTGGAGAGCTGCTTGTCCCTCTCTGCTTCACAGGGACAACATACTTGCCCTCCTGAACCAGCTGCTGCAGGGGCTAAAGCAGGACCAGGCAGCTAGTAGCCACAGCTTCTCCAGTTTGACAGCAGGATCAAGGGATCTAAGATTCTCAAGAGGGATCATGTGGTTCAGGTCTGTGCAATTTCCTTTCTGGAAAGGGGCTAGGTGCAGAATTATATCAGAGACAGCGTCCTATACTAGGAGTCCTACATGGCCCTCCCTTTGCACAGTCAAGTCCCTTGCCCGCAAAAGATTAAATAAATTGGCTGGAGAGGAATGGGATCCAGACATAGGGAGCACAATGTGTATGCCAAGGCGTAGAGGCAAGAAACAGCATTAGGATGTGTGGCAGCTGGAGGGAGGGAGAAGGTAGACTTGTCAGTAATTCCTGTTCTTAAACTTGACAAAAGTCAATAGCATGTAATAAGTTAAACAGACACAGAGATACAAACATTATGTCACCAAGTAAATCAATAGGAGTATATGATTCTCAAATGAATGGAACAGGTACAAGCAAGGAAAGATCTGGAAACTGTGCTTGGGAGAGGTAGCAGGCTTAAAGAGTCAAGACAGCAGAACTGAGCAGGGTTAGTGGAATCTGTCCCTTAAAATACTTCCATGGCTCCCAGGTATTTGTGGGTAGGCACTGGAGGGGAAACAGAGACAACCAAGTGGCTTCTAGCTATACCCATTCATGGAGATGTCTTAGCCTGGGTTCACCAGAATGCAGAGCCTGATTCTCTCAGGCAGGCCTGAGAGGCAAAAGCACTAGGGCAGGGTGGTTACTCATCTGGCCTCCACTAAGTGTGGCTGTTTGCTTCCGCTCAAGGGATTATCTTCTGAGAAGCCACGTAAAATGAGTCTCGGGATACAGCCTGTGAGAGGGGGAAGGGAAGGGAATCTATCCACCAGCTCATCTCCCGTTGGCTAAAGATTTACTCCTGTTGTTCACACATAGGTGCCAAGTGGGGTTCTGTGGTGTCCCAAAACTCAGGGCCACGAGGTAAAGGATTATTAGAGTGCCCTGTGTCAGACAGAGCACAAGCAGAGCTGGATGCCACAGCGACTGCTGGAACAAGAGACGGTTGACAGTAAGAGGCCCTGGTGGTCGGGCCGGTGACACCAGGGATACACAACTGTCTGTACCATATAGTGTGCCCATGCTTAGAAAAGACCCAGGAGAGCAAATCCTTCAGAGCTCTGAAGGGGAGCCACAGAAGAGCTTCCAGCAGTTCTAGAACATTCTGATGGTTAACTCCATAAACACAAGTTACCTTCTGCCTGACCACATTGCCTTCCTGGCCCTGTTCACTTGTCTGTTTCCTCCATTAGACAGTGAGCTTCTTTCTTGTTCTTATTTATTTATCTGTGGCAGAGAAAAGGCTACTTTCATTATCAGCCCATTTCATTTTCCTCCTAGGCTCCTAGCAAAACTACATTTCTCAGTAATCAGGTATGCCCATGTGACCAAGCTCTTGGTAATGAAATTTGGATAGAAATGATAGGTATATCCCATTTCTGGGCATCCTCTAAGACCTCCTGTGGGATCCTCAAACTTTCCTCCATTCTTTATCTGCTGGCCAGATGCAAAGATACCCAGCAGAGTACTTAGAGGCCCCAGAAAATGGCAGCGGAGCGAGCCTAGGTCCCTAGCAGACTGCACAGAGCAGAACCCCTGTGCTTCCCTGCAGCGGACTGTGCTGTGAGGGATAAAGTGTCAGTGTCGAGTCACTGAAATATGAAGGTTGTTTGCCACAGCTCTTAGCACACCGATTAATACAGTGCTTGTCTAACTTCATTTATTTCTGTGTCCCTCAGGGGCAGGAGGGATCATGTTTATGTGGCTTTGTAACCCAAGTATTGGTGTGATACCCAACACATAGTAGGCATTGCTCAAAGTATAAATGTCTGTAAATGAGCTGATAACTTGCACCTGGTCTTAAAGGATCAGCGGGAGGATGTCAGGCAAGGGGCCAGGCAGAAAGGTGTATTCAGAGGGGTCTTCACGGAATGTGAAGACCAGAGAGACTAGGGAGGGCATACATAGTTCTCAATAGTGCGACTGATGGATGATGTGTGAGGGAGATGGCTGGGGTGAGGCTAGAGAGAAGAGGGTGAGATTACCAAAGGTCTTACTCATTACAGGAAGGAGTTTGAACTATATCCTACAGGACTCATTCGAGGATTTCAAACAGGGATGGGATGTCAGCTTTGTGTTTAAGAAAAATCATTTCAGCAGCCTAGAAGGATGGATTAAAAAGGAGGAAGCAAAAGTATGGATTTTTAAAGGCAACATTTCCCTTTGCCCAAAATCATCCCATGAGATGTTCCATTAAAAAGAGGTTTGCGGGTCAAGTTGGTTAGGTAAGTTGTACATACTCTAACCCCTTCATACTGCTCAGTAGCCTATTGAAAAAAAATGGAGAATTAATAAAATCTGTTAAACTGTAACATCATAGTTCTCAATGAAATCTATTAAATATTAACATAAGAGTTCTTAAAATTATTTGACCCCAGAACCCCCTTTTCATTTAATACCTATCAAAACTGGTAGTTGAATTAGATTTTCCCACATAGAACAGAAAAAAAAGAAATACAGGGACATAATGAGATCGAAGTGTATTTTTGTCTCGCATAAAAGAAAACTGCGAAGCAGGTAGTTCAGGAGTGGTGTGGCAGCTCTGTGGTATTGTGAATCCAGGCTTCAGTATTTTTGCTCTGCCATCCTTTCCTTTCCTTTCTGTGGTCCAGGATGGCTGCTGAAGCACCAGTCTTTATACCCTTGGAAGGAAAAATGGAAAGGCAAAATGGAAAAAGTGGAGTTGAGTCATGTCCCTTAAGCTGTCTTTGTGGAAATATTACACAGCACTTCTACTTATGTCTCATTGGCCAAAACTCATAGTCACATGGCCACACCAAGCTGCAAAGGAGGCTGGGAAATATACTATTTTATTTTGATAGGCTATGTGCCAAGTTAAACACTGAGGTTCTGTCATTAAAGAGTTGAGAGATTCAACTAGTGGCCTGGCACAATTTCCCACAGACACCATGTTCCGTAGAACATAAGTCGGGATAAAATAACTAAGTAAGGAGATTGATTTTTAAAAACATTTTACAGCTTTATTGAGGTATAAGTCATATGCCATACAATTTGCCTATTGCAAATGTATAGTTTGATGATTTTTAGTAAGTTTATACAGTTTTGCAACCATCACTTAGTTTTAGAACATTTGCATCGCCCCAAAAAGTTCTCTTCTTCACATTTGTAATCAACCCTCATTTCACCCCAGGCTCAGGCAACCATTGATCTGCTTTCTTCTCTGTGATCTTGCCTTTTCTAGAAATTTCATATATACACTATAGTGTAATATGTAGTCATTTGTGTCTGGATTATTTCATTTCACATAACATCTTTGTGGTTTATCCATGTAGTGGAATGTTTTGTCAGTTCATTCTTTTTTTTATTGCTGAACGGTCTTCCCTTGTATGGATATTCCACTTCTGTTTATCTGCTCAACAACTTCTGGACAGTTGTACTGTTCCCACTCTGGGGCTATTATGAACATTGCTGCTACGGACATTCACGTACACATCTTTGTGGGGACATATGTTTTCATTTCTCTTGGGTAAGTGCCTGAAGAGATTGATGCTTCAAATTGAACACATTCATTGAAAGGATTTTTATTGAGTGTCTATGACTGACAAGGGTGCTAGGAATACAACAGTGAATAAAATTCAGCACAAATTCAGCCCGAACCTAGCAGTCTTTGGAGGAGACAGGCATTAGTCAAATAATCATTCAAACCACGATAGCAAGCAAACATCACAGCAGTTAAGTGTCGTAAAGGAGGGGCACGTGGCGCTGTGCCAGCCCGTGCTGGAAGAATCTGCCTTGGCCACGGAGGTCCGGAAAGCTGCCCATGAGCTGAGACCTGAAGTGCGACGTGAGTTCACATCACCCCAATGAATTTTGTCCTTCCGAATAATGTCTTATGAAGCCATACACTTACTTCCCATAATGCTGCCCTCACCAACAGTTCTCAAATAGTTTATTGGTGTGCTGATCCCAGGCGTATTTGTCCTCAATCGTTTTTGTTTTAACCTCTCAGAGTGTTTTGTTTTCTGATTAGACCATGACTCATATAACAAGCCGCATAAGAAAATCAACCGCATCTCTTTCAAATCACATCTCACTGACTGCCGAAAATGGAACTCATCTGCTCGATCATGGACCTAACTCCCCAGAGCTGGTGGAAAGGGGTGCATGGCCGTTTGCAAAAATAAACTTGTAGATGTAAAAGAAGGAGAGTGGACAATATCAGCTCTGTTCTTCCTTACCGCTCAAAAATCATGTGTCTATGATCTGCCACTGAGAAGATTCCAAACAGTGACCCATGGTGTATGGATGTAACTCTCAAAGAATAAATAAACGAGTGCGTGTAGCCAGTGGCCTGCCAAAAGCACCCTTACCCAGAAAAAAACTGGATAAGAACAGTCAAACCCACAGGCTGTGGAACCTGAGCAATCAGGTTCAAATCCCAGCTCTACCACTAGTGACCTTAGGAAAGTCACCTAACTCACAGTTTCTTGATTCCCATAATTGGGTTGTTGTATGGATTAAATGATTCACATGAACTACTTAGCACATGGTAACTACTCACAAATGGTTCACTACTCCAGCATTATTACATCCTTTCCTCTGGCTCCCTTTCCTCATGTTCTGTTGTTGAGTTGTTCTTTTTGAAACATATTAATTCCATTCACTTGACTAAAGTCAATCTCTGTTCTTCTTGTCTGTGGTCTGAAGACCTGTCTTTTAGAGTGCCTTCTGCTGATATACAGTCTCCATCCCTTAGGTATTAATCTGATGGATTTAACTCTTAGAGTTGCTGCAGAACTCTCCCGCTCATGTATACAATATTACAATTTTGATGTTTAAAAATCTGAGTTGCTGTCAGTAACTATGATTGATGGAAAGTCACACCTCAAATGTTCCTGGACAGGATTTTTTTTTTACATCACTGGTTATCTTGTCCTGCAACCGCTCCATAAATCCTTCGTTCTCACTCGGCAGTGTACTTTCCTGCAGCGACAGTTAGGCAATTTTAGCCATAAAAACTTGCATAAGCTGAGGCTTCTTACCAAGCCTCAAAATGCTGTGGAATCCTTTCCCTTATGTGCAATTCTACCATCAGCGTTACTGTGCAAGTTGGAGGGGCTACCACCTGCAAACTGACAATGAAAGAAGCAATGCTGTTTTACATTCTAGGAAGAAAGCATTACATTGTTAAAAATTGATTAGCTAATTTCCATGTTTTTCCTGAGGTAAAGCACGGTAGCTGTCCTCCAAGATAGGGCTCCATGATCTCCATGAGCTGGGATTCAAGCCCGTACATTTCCCTCCTGTATTGAAGAGGGCCAGCTAGGGATGGCTTGCAGTGTAAAACCTATTCGCCATCTCTCCCTCTCTCTCTTTTTAAATCCTCACCCAAGGAAATGACAAGGGTTTTAGGAAGCCTGCACCAGAAACTGGGGGTAGGGAGCAAACATACTTCTTATTATGTCACAGAGAGATAAATGAATAAATGGGCTCATGAATAAATACATTAATGGATGGGCACATGGGTAAATGAATAGACAAATAAGTGGGTGGCAGAGGAGGGACAGATAAGTTGATATATAAACACATGGAGAGATAGAATGTGGATGGATGTATAAATACATGGACAGATTAATGATGGTCTGATGCATGGGTAGACCATATATGGATTGATCTTATTCTTAATGACGGAAGCACTATCTTTGATCAGAAATGTGGACTGTTGGCCAGTAGGGAAGTTCCCAGTCAGAAAGGGAGCCGGGAGCCTTCCGAATAGACTATAAAGTGAGCACAAAGCTTGATGGTGTCTCTATCTGGAATGTGATGCTCTTCTTTCAAGTAATTACCTTCAACTCATTCCCTGCATCACAGCACAAACACTGCTTTCTCAGGGGAGCCTTACTTAAAATATGCTTATACTATCCTGTGCCTTCCCTTTGGAGCGCTTGTTAAACTTTAACTTTACATTTATTTGTATGACCATGTGATTAGTATATGTCTGTCTATTCCACAGGATGGTAGTTCCACAAGGGCAGGGATTCAAGTTTTTTGCGTACCATTTTATCCCCATCCCTTACGTCAGGCTTGGCACATAGAAAGTGTGGGGGTTTTTAAGTGCTTTTTTGAATGGATTGGAACCTTCCTGTGGCATTCCCATTCAACTCATCGGGAAAGCTCCTGATGGGTTGCTGGAGCTTTATTGATACCCTGGCAACTAAGTCTGACTTTACTGATGGCAGACTTTGACCCCGACAGTGCTCTCCTTAAAGGGAAGAGCCATCCACTGAGTTCAAGTCTCCCACCACCCTAGAGAGGACCAGAGCCCTGGTCTCTAGGCCAGGTCAACTACCTCTTTGCCTTAACTCAGATCCTCCGCACTCAGGGGTCCTGGAACCAGCGGCCTCTCTGACTCGGTGAGGCCTGATAGCCATCTCCCACCCTGACCTCCGTCAGTGCCAGCTCCTGCCAACTGCCCCTGCCCTGCTCCAGGCCGACAGATCCAGAGACCACACCTCTGATGAACAGCTAGCACCACCTCTTCTGTCACTCCCATCACCCTTCTTTCCTCTCATCCCCAGGTAGTTTCACTTTGACCTTGGCAGTTACCTGCTAGGCTTCAGTTTGAGTTTTGTGATCTCGTCTTCCTTTCTGTACTTGAGAGAGCTGCCCCCGAAGTCCCAGCTCTGCGTCAACTAGCTGCGTGCCTTTGTCAGGTGACTTAACCTTTCTGAGTCTGTTTTCTGGTCTGTGAAATGGATGCAGTAAGTGTATGTCCCAGGGTGGTTGTGGTGATTAAGCATGATGATATCAATGAAGCATCTAGCATGAACCTGGGGACAGCAAGTGACGATCAATGATCAATTTCCCTTCTTTCTTTCCAGGTTTCTCTCTTTTGTTCCTTCCTGAGGCACAGTGCAGTCTCCCCTTCTATTTTCCGCTTTTCTGTCTACAGACCACTTTCTAGCCCTCATAAAAATAGCACTACCGAAGACAAAATTGCACAGTATTTTTGTATCCTCCAAATAACTCCATTCAATTATAGACTGGTCAATTTTAGTTATTTGAGCATTACTGAACCATCTGAAACCGGTAACTAAAGTTCTGTATTCACATTCAGAAAACAAAGAGCTAAATCAACACTTTGGAAACCGGTAAGGGAAAGACATTTTCCTTGAGGCCTAAGACCTTATGTGGAATGTGTCAGCCTATTGCTGCTGCCTCTGGCTATAAGACAATGCACAAGAAACCCTTTATATTTTAAATTGGACACAGCAGTCATGAAGCTAATGGAAGAATGGAGGCCTACATTTCCTGGGGAGAGAGATTTGGCAGGAGGTCCCTGTGAGTTACCCACAGGGTACTCATGTGCATACTTTCATGCAGAAGAGCTGAAAGCTCAGAAAGACGTGAAGAAATTAGTGGGAAAGGGGTTTTCAACTTATTTTTGGAACAGTGAGATAACAGTGGAGATCTGAAGGCTACAGAGAGATGTCAAGCTGGGGTCATGATCAGCTCTTACAAACACGAGTGTGGGGGAAAGCAGATGGTCCAGGGTTCAAATGCTGGCAGCACCACATTCTGATTTCGTAACTTTGGTCAAGTTACTCTATCTCTCTGGGCTTCCTTTTCTGAGTCCGTAAATTAGAAACTAATATTGTTTGTATCACATAAATTGTCTATTAAATAATCCATTAAAAGTGCTAAGAACAATTTCAGGCTCCCAAAAATGCTTCATTAGAAGATAGGTATAACCTATTAATTATTATTAGCTGTGGGCATAGTCACCTCCACTACTCATTTTTGAGAAGGATACATGCCCAGCCATGGAAATGGTGGGGTTTATCTCTAAGACAATGGGATAAGAGTGACATTTCTCGAAAAGGTCTGGATGAATTAACACAGCCCAGAGTCCGACTTTGAAACCTAACAGCTTCGAAACCTAATTTTGTTAGTACTGAGAACACATTCACCTCTAGGGCAGGTTCACATTAACCAAACTCATTAGATGAACGTATAAGTCAGATCACAGTCAATTAATTTTCAATAAGAAATAGGGCTTTTGAAAGGATTAGAATACTCAAGTCTGCGTGATCGGTGTATTTTCTCCCTGGGCTCACATGCATGTGGGAAGCCAAGCCTTCATAGGAAGACACATCACAAGCAACTTAGAGCAGTGAGACTCAGAAGATCGACATGTAACGTGGTTTCAGCCCGTGCTACCCCAAGCCAGCAATTTGGCATTAGGGATAGCCTTTCCCATGCTGCATGTTATGAAACTTGATCCTTTTTGACAAGCTATAAAGGTAAAGGTTCTTTGGTGACTTTGACCACTTAAACTGTAAGTCTCGGTTCCCCACCAAACGCCAACAGGTGTCCCCTCCAGGGCAGAGAGCATGCTCAGTCATCTCTGCACCTCCAGTGCCCAGCACAGGGACCTGCTTTAGATCTCACTTGGATTCATTTCTTTGAGTAATTTGCTATCTTCTCCAACTTTCTATAAAGATCGGTTCCCATGTCAATCTTGCCATGAGGGTCTAATAGAACCCTTGCTTTGCATTATTTGCCAGCTGAATTTCCACCGCTCATGCTGGCTGTTTGGTGGGAGAGTATCAGAGTCTGAACTTTACTGAGAACCCTGCAACCTCTTAAACCCTACCTGAGTGGGCAGAGGTTCCTCAGCCCGGCCATATTCCGAGGGTGAGTTCAGGACCAGGTCCTAAGCCTCTGGCTCTCACCACGGTCCTTTGAACATAAGGCCAGGCCTCCTCATGACCATAATACTCAAACTCTAGATCCATCTTGACCCCCTACCATTCTGCCCCCCTCCTACACCACTTCAAGCATGTCAGACGACAAATCAGAGAGCTACTCTTGGGCCAAGATTCCTGTGGCATCATCATCATGAGCAAAATCAACAGAACACGAAGAAATTAGCTCATTCCACAGAGAGTCACTTGAAGCAGCCAGGCAGCCTAAAGTCCTGGGCAGGCCAGGCAAAGGACCACCTACATCACAACTGTGTCCTCTTAGCTGTTACTACTCTTTGGGCAGAAGTGTTCTCAGAGCCAGTCTCACAAACCCATTCATACACAAGAAGTCTCTGGCACAGGGGAAGGACCAGGAGACCCCACTGGGCTATCTCTGGGACCCTCATTTTTGCCTCCCTGGACCAGGTAATAAGCTGGACCAGATAAGGGACGTGTGTTCTGTGCTCTAAGGTAAGGATGTTTGAGGGCCATTGCTGAGTTGGTCTTTAAATACTCACTGACCCCCGCTCTAGACCAGCCCCAAAGATGACCAAGTCATCATTCTCACCCCACAGGGTTCCTGGTCCAGCAGACGAGGATGTTAAAGCCTTCCAGATTGGGCTCTGTAGAGCAGAGAAAATACAAGTAGAGGTGAAGCAGTTGAAACAAAGCTACCTTGTGTGGACTGTGGTTGGAAGGAGACGGCATTAGCCAGAGGGTTGGGAGAGTAGACTTCACTTGAAGAATTACCAGTTGAGAAGTTTAAGAGGCTGTGGTACAGAGGTAGTGAAGGGAGATGAAGCTGGAAAGGTAGGTTACAGGAGAGGACTTCGTTTTGAAGACCAGATCTCTATAGCAGGACAGCAGAACGTTCCCTGAGCTCAGGAACACAGGAGAAGGAACACACCTAGGAGGGGAGAGGACACACTCTCCTAGGGGGCATGCCAAATCTCCTAGGTTTGTCCAAGGAGAGTCCGAAATGCTGGATTAGAGTGGCATCCATGAGCTCTGTGTGCTTGCCGTATCTTTAGCCTCTCTGAGCAAAGTGGCCATAGATCCTACCCTTGTGCAGGACTCTCTGTATGAGTCATGATCAACAGATCTAATGACCCCATCTTTGGGGAAGTTGGCATCTAAGAGAATGACTTAAACAGCAGAGAAGCTTCAAGTTTTGAGAACCACAGAGAAAAAGCAGCTAGCAGAAGAAGTGGGGCAGCAAAGTCGCCAGGCTGAAGAGACCACAAGGCAGACAGAAGGAGCCTGGCAAGAAGCTATGATCCTGTGGGAGTAACTGACGGAGAGAGGGAAGAAAAACCAATACACCCAGCAGAAGGAGAAGCCATGAGCTAGAAGGAGAGAGAGAAAGGAGGCATGAAATCATGAGCATGGTGAAGTGACAAAAGCAGAGAGCAATGGTGCCCATTTCCCAGGGAACCACGGGATGCCTGGAAAAATGGCAAACGTTTTCTGTCCATCCCACAGCTGCTGGGCTCCAGGGAGAGGTGCAGCTCCCTCTCCCTGACTCTTCCTCTAAGCAGGGGGCATGCCAATAACAGTGGGCCCAGGGCCAGGAGGCTAAAGGGGCCACAAGGCTAAGGGTTAATCTCCTTCTTTTACTTTGAGCTTGTTTTCGAAATTCTCCCTTTCTTCCTCTCATGTGGCTAAGAAGGCAAATGGCCTGGGTCTGTTCCCACTTAGGACCTGTGTTTCCAGCCCGTCAGGGAAAGACTGGGGTGGGCGGTAAGTCGAGATCGGCTACAGAAGTCAAAATCTCGATCCTGCTCAGTTTATTTGTCATTGGGCTCTCCACTTTGCACCATTGGAGTGGGAGTGAGGATGGGGCCCGTCATGGGAACAGAAAAAAAATAAAGCGTATGGGGTCTCTGGTTCCCAACAACAGAGCCATAGCCAGTGTGACCCTAAAGAGAAAGGGATTTCTTGGAAGAATCTTAAGTAGCTCATAGAACTAACTGATAGGAAGGCTAGAAAACGGGCCTCAGAAAAGACAGCTAAGGTCCTACTACAGGGACAGTCTGGTTAGGTCATTTCTGCCAGTTCTGCTGCCACTGGAAAAATATCTCCATTGTCCTGGGCTCTGGTTTCCTCCAAAGAGAATGGGTGCTCAGATGCTGAGCAGTCAAAAATGGTAAATGTCCTCTTCTCAGGTCAGTCTGTTCTCCCTCCTGGCCAGGTGAAAGAATGCCTCACGTTGTTCATCCAGCACAACAAAAGGCCACAACCTCAGAGAAAGAATCCCTGACCTTGGTCTCTGTCAGAGACGTGGGGAGAAGGGATGGGTGGTAGTGGTTGTGGCAGGATGGTCTCAAGTCTCAGGAAATCGTGGGCATCCTCCAAATTCTGTTATCCCCATGTAAATTCCACTTACCTCATTACAGTTGGCAGTTCTGTCCAAGAGAGCTCTGAAGGGTGAGTAGGAAATGGGGGAGGGATATGCAAAGGCTTGTTGCAGGATGTGCAATGCCTTGGTGCATTTAAATAACTGAAATTTATCCCTCACGGCCGGGAAGATAAGCCAAGGGGATGGTGAGGTGAGGTGAGCTATAGAAAAAGGACTATTGGAAGGTCTGGATTTTATGCTGAGGGCAGTGGGATGCCATTGATAGATTTTTAAGTTGGGAACAGACATGACAATATTTGTCCTTTAGGAAGGACAACTGGCTTCTGTAAGAATGTTAGCTCCATGAGGACGAGGGCTTTGTTTTGCTTACCAGTACATGAGCAGCACCTAACACCTAATGGTAGGAGCTGCAGGCAATTATAAAATGAATGAATGAATGAATGAATGAATGACCCCTCTGTGGGAAATCACCAGGCAGTGACTAGATAGTCTAAACCTTAAATAATAGGTGGCCTGTGATGGCTGTGGGTATGGAGAGAAGCAGCCAGGTTCATGGGATGTTTGGGTGACAGAATAAATTAGATGCTTCTGGGGGTGTAGAGATGCTGGCAGGGGGGAGCAAGGTATCAGGGGCAATATCTTGGTTCTTTTCATAGACAAATGAATGGCTGGGGGTGCCATCACCTGAGAAAACAAACACCAAGGGAGTAGGTCTGGGGTAGAGATGAACACACTTGTGTGTTGACACATTGTTTTAGACATCTAAGGAACATTCATGTGGAGATTTCCACTGGGAAGTTCGTTACGAGAAATGTAATGTGGAAACCCACCCACACCCAGATGGATTACAGGTGGAGATTTCGCTCTCTCTCCCGCTGGAGAGTGGTGCTAGCGTGTGTGCCAGCTCCGACACCGGAGCCCTGGATGCTGGGACTCTGGGAAGTCCCATGGCCTAGACTTTGGCCCCGTCTCTGTCATTAAACACGTATGTAACAGACATTAAGGGCCTACTTCGTGTCCTGTCCTGATGTCTTCCCTTCTCTCTCCCATCCCCAGGCTCACTGTTTTGTCACAACTGCAGGGAGGCAGGCCAGCACCGCTCTTCGGGAGACTGAGTCTACACACTGCACGGGAACCTCTGTCTCAGAGTTGTGTAAGCTGCTACAACATGCTGGAGCCTTGCTTTCACCCAGCACAGACTGATGAAATGGAGTGCTCCAATCACATAGCACTGGCCTTGCTTTTGTAGTTAAAATGAAAAACCAAATTAAAACCATTCGCCCAACAAAGTGTGCACATCTACATAGTCTAACAACTCCTTATGTATACAGGGGAAAAAATCCTGTCTTGTCACGGTGCTGTTTTCCAGTTATTGCGCCACTCCCGTTTCTGCGGGCTCTGATGTGAGGCCAGCCTGTCTCGCAGTCATCAGGGAGCCGGAAATGAGCGTGGGAAGGCCGGGGTGGGGGTGGGGGTGGGGGTGGGGAGCAATGGAGTGATTTGTGTTACTGATGGTAACTGCCCTGTTCTCTGCTTCTCCAGGGCCTGAGGTGTGGGGGCTTGGGGATGCTGCGGTCGAGGGGTTACTGTATCCTTTCACCCTACGGGCTTATGGGTCAGAGGAAGTCTTGTCAGTATGAACAGTGAAGAGAGGAACAGGTTCGTTGATTATGTCAAGAGCATAATCAAGATACAGGGCTTTCTCTAATAGAAAAGACTTTTCTTTTTCTTTACATGATCACTTGTGTTTCTGTATGCATTTCAGAGTTCGGTTGTCCATTTACCCACAAATTCAGGCTGATATTTTGATTGGGATTGCATTGAATCTGTAGACCAATTTGGAGAGAACTATCATCTTAATGATACCAAGTCTTCCTATTTTTTAAAAAAAGACTTTCTTGTTTAGTGTGCTAATAACTGTACCTTAGAAGGAATTAAAAGGGCATACATTTCGAACATCGATATATACTTATGAAGTGCTATTTAAGTGCTAATTTAATATACTGCTAAAAATTAAACAGTAGTCTAACAAATGTAACTCGAATATGGAAGCATGTGCTGCCCGAGGTCTGTTTGCTCTCAGACCCATCCCTGTCCCTCCCCTGCTTTGCCGCGTGTCACAGTGGGGCTGGCCCTGCAGGCTCCTTTCCGAGGCTCCTCTGCCAGCCGGGTTACAGCTGGTTGAGCATGGGAGGCACTGACATGAGACTGGAGAGCAGAGGAAAGGAGAACCCATGGTGCTTCTCGCCCTCTCTGCCACGGGCAGCATTTCCAGCAGCAGCTGTCTTTTCTGTGACTCCAGCTCTCATCAGACATGCCTGTCGTGGTCCCAGCTTCCCCTAGTGACCCTAAACCCTGCACTGCCGTATGACCACCTCCTTCTTTTGTCCCTCCAGTTTAGGCGTGGTAGTGCCTTCCTGTTGTTGCTCATCTCTATGTTGCTGCTTCTCCTTTATTTGGCTTATCAGTTCTTCCATCGCTTATATAACCAATCCTCTGAGTTGACTTCCTTCTCCTTTAAATCCTTAGCATGGTTCTGTTTTCCTGGTTGAGCACTGCCTGATAAATGTAGTGTTAAGGGAGAGGAATCATGGATGGAACATTTTGTTTGTTTTTTAAATTGAGGATGGCCACTTTCTGAAAGAAGATAACAAAGAACCAGAAGCTGAAGTTTGCCTGGGAGTTGTGGGCATGCAGTCGGGAGATGAGCCTGGGCTTCCCCAGTCATGCAGTGAATGGGTTCAGGGCAAGGACACTGAGGTGACAGTGGGCGGTGGAGAGAGGGCCATCCCTGTGGAATTAAGCAACAGATGCAGACTTGGGCTCACTTAAGGATGAAAGGGATTTAGTGGGAGACTAGGAAAAGTCACAGAATTCTGTAAAGAAAGCAGAAGAGTTAGCTTTTGGAAAGATCAGGAACAAGGGGAGCTCCAGGAACTAGGGAGCAGAAATTAGCCATCCCTTTAAAAGGCTTAGTTGGAGTAGCTTTGTCCTTGGATCATCCTGGTGGAGATTCAAAATCCGGGGAGGAAGGGAAAGGGTCCAGCTGGCTCAGCATGAGTTAAGTGCTCAGCGGGACTCCAGGACCAAATGCAATGCAGGCAGAGCTTTCCCCTTAAAGAGAGAGCAGGTGGAAAGCTGTGTTACTTGCACACTGGGTCCACAGCAAAAATAAAGAGTAAGGCATAAAGAAGTGGTCCTAAAAGGACACAGGAAAGTCTTCTTCACCAGCCGAGATACTGATCAAGAACCAGTATGAAGGCCAGTCTGAGCATGGATGTAGCTAGAGACACTGGCTGGGGACCAGATGATCCTTATGGACTTGCTTCCTCCTTTGAGCCAAAGACAGCTGCCTGCTTCCATGTCCCTCAGGGCCTGGCAGGGTGATCCCCAAACCAATTGCTTCTAGCGGTGGAAGCTTTTTCCCAGACAGGCGGCCACAGCACAGGGCGGGAATAGAGTCCACTTACTTTCTTCCTAGGGTGTGTTAGAACAGCTATTGTTTGTACTTAGAGCTTAGCACAGAGTTATTTAGCATGAGGTATCGTTGTCCCTGGAAGCTAGGCCCTGAAGAAGCACTCAAAGCATCCTCGTTAACAGAAGAATCATTACATCTTCACTTTTTAAGGAGTTATTGGTGGGTGAAAGCAGAGGCTCATGAAAGGGACTAAAGATTTACTGGGACCAACAGGGAGGCAGGGAAGCTGGCTTGCCTTGGTGTGAGCTGTGTCCATGCATGGGGTGCAGACACGTCTGGCTATGTCTTAACAAAACCGTTGAGTTTAGCAAACAGACATCTCTTGGCCTGAGGGTACGAGGGGCTGCCTGGGATAAAGCTCACCCTGAACAAAGAGGAAACCCAAGAACACAATGACAGAGTGGGTGAGGCCCTCATCCTGGGTAATTCTGAGTTCAGAGTGGTGGCTTCTAGTGAGACTTGTGTCCAATGGGCACGTATCTGAACACAGAGGCGGGGCGGGGGAGAGAGAGGGAAATCCTGAACTTCGCAAAGTGAGGCCACACTGTAGATGATGCTACACCAGAGACTTTGTAAAGCCCTGTCTTCAAGCGCAGTACAGCTGTCGGTCTCCTGCTGGTTCCCACGCATGAGAGCGCATCTCAGCACCCTCAGTGGCAGTGTCTGCAGGAGGAGAGCATTGCCCAGTGATAAGGCTGTACCCACGGAGAGTGGCAGGAGCCAAAGAAGGCTACACCTGCAGATGTTTCACGATGACCTCCCAAGCTTGTCAATACATGTAAGACGTCCCTGGGCCCCTGAGCGGCGATCCGGTGTGGGAGTCTTCCCTGGAAGCAGGGATTTTGTATTTGAAGCTGGGAGACCTTTCCAAGCAGAGGGAGTGGGAGGCGTGGAGACAATAATAACCTGAATCACTGCATCTTTGAGGACTGGCCCAGCTGCTTTCACTTTAAAAACGTCTAGTCATCTTCAGCCTGGTACTGAATCTGCAGTGGAAATACTTTGGCTGGTATACGCATTCAAGTTAGACGAGGCCTGTTTCTGAAGGGCCGAGTCCACAGTTCCACCTGGGGTCTGGCTGGCCTTCCCCCTTCCCGGTCTCTCTCCCTCTTTCCCTCTCTCCATGCTTCTCTTCTACCGTCTCTTTCTCTCTTTCTTTTCCTCTTGTATCTTTTCCAACACATTTTTAAGACCTTGTAGCAGCTACTTTTACAAAGGCTGATGGCTTACCCCTTCCAGGAGGGAAAGTTCACAAATGGCAAGTTGTGTTTTTTGTTTGTTTGTTTTATTTTGTTTTGGTTATAAAGCTGTGCAGCAGGATTGCAGAACCTGCAGGTTTGCTGCCTGCTCAGTGGGACAGAGAGGGGGGGAGGAAGATGAAAAGCCAGGCTGACCCGAAGAATGGAAACGCAGGGCGAGCTCGTTGAAAGGGGGAGGAGACTGTGCTGAAGCCGTTGGGGTGGGAGGGGGACACTGCCCTAAGCATGTGCTGTTTCCATTGTCCAGATGGTGTCATTTGCCCTGCAAAACAAGCACCAGACAACATGCTTTGAATGCTCAGAAATAAACGTGTGAGTCAGTCATTTGGAAAATGATGCCCGTAACATTACACTTAAATAGAAGAAATTCAACCATGTTTGAAAACAACTGCTCTGTGTCGCTGGCCTCCAATTCATCTGAATACTCTATTTACATTGTTACCAGATATATTTGCACAACTAGAACTTTCATCTGCTTGTAATTTACTTAGGGCACATACTGTATTTACATGGTATACATCAGAGTGGGAAAACTGGTCATACCAGTTTGGGGCTGGAAAGAGTGGCCTTTAAGGGGGAGTGTTCCTCTTGGTTTCACCAGACCCCACCGTTCTCACCACAGATGCTGACACACAGTAAACGCATTATAATAATGATAATAACAACAATAACTTGCAGTAACAAAACCATAGAATGGTTTACTATGCGCTGGGCACTATTCTAAGGGCTCACAGTAGTCAAGTGAAGTGTGTACTATTATCCCCATTTTAGATGAGGAAACTGAGGCATAGGGAGTTTCTTACCCACGGTTGAGAGTGATTATGTGCTAGAGCCAGGATGCTAAAGCCAGCGTTCCAACCCAAGCTGTCCGGATGCCCGTCTCTGCCCTGGTTGTTAATCAGCATGAAGGCTTCTAGCTCTGCATGGAAGATTGAATAGGTGTACTTGATGACTAAACTTCTTTCCCAAAGTCCTACTAAAATAATAGCACGGTAAGGTTTTAATCTGGGAAAACAAAGGTGGGAGAGGAGACAATATCTCCAAGCAGCAATAAAATACTAGAAGCCGGAAGACAGGTGAGTGAATGGTGACTGACTCAGGAGACCCAGAAAGCTGAATCCTAGACTGGCTGTGGAAAAGCCAAGAACAGCAGCCGGTTTTCACAGCAGAACCTCCTAAAGGTCGGGGATCGGTAGCACATTTGGATGCAGCTAAAACAAGAAGATTGGTTTAAAGTTGTCAATGTGTGGTCGTTAGTGCCCATTTAACACCAATAGGAATTCCCCAATTTAGGGTGATGCTAAAAACTAAACTTTATTCAGTGCAAAACAACTGAATTGTAATGGCTGTGAAAATAGCACGTTGTGAGGCTGCCCTGCTCCATCTCTGACTAGACAGCTCTGATCCAATCCAGTATGCTTTGTAGTCTTTGGTAAAAAGGGAAAGTATCTTCCCAGAGCTGGATGCAAGCTGAGCTGACTTACATAGACAGAAGTCCCAACTCTGGTCCCTGATTGGTCCATTCTCATGCAAATGAGCCTCCAAATTCTTGAACTTTGATTGGTCCAAAAGGCACTGTCCTGATTGCCCACAATGGAGCTGCTTTGATTGGTTGGTGAAGAAGCTGATGAAGCTATAACTATCCCACTCCAACTGGATGAGGAAAACCTCAGTCCTATTGGTTGAAATGGGATTCCAGGAACTCCTTTATAAGGAGTCAGATGGCACAAACACAGTGCAGGTAGGCAGTTCAGTGAGTATTCTTCTTAAAGTGCAGTTAGCATGAGAAGTATCTGTGTACAAATAGCTGCTCAGCTCTGTTTTTGTTATTGTTGTCGGGGTTTTTTTTGTTGTTGTTTTGTTTTTAATTTGAGCCCAGTCAGCCACTGGTAGCCCTTTATAGTAGGTGTCTTCTTTCTCATGGTTCACAAGTCTAAGATGCAGACCCCTGCCCCCCAATTCTCCATAGCACCAGCAGAAGATTGCAGGTTTATTTTCTGGAGAAGGTAAAGAGGGCTTTTGGAATTGGGGGATGTCAGGTACGACTAATGAAAGTAGGGGAGTTAGGTATAAATTTGCATACTGGAAGTTGAAAGTCCCATCATTTTCTTCTCTTACTCCTGCTAGCACGCTGGTAGCTGGGATCATTCCCTCTGGGCAGGGGAGTGGGCAACACTTTACTCTGGGGAATCTAAGCAGCCAAAGAAGAAGGATCTGACAAATGGATTCTGGGGGATCACTTTAAAGTGAAATTCACAAACTACATGCCCAAGCCAGTTGCAAAGAGCTTCTGATCAGTTTTTGGTGTTTTACTGTGAGATATGATCAGGCAATCTAAATTTCTAAACCTAGACTTCCGGTCAAAATGGAGGTGTAGGTAGACACGCTTTATTTCTTCACCCAACCACAGAGAGATTTACAACTATCTGTCAAAACAAATAACAACTAGAACCATCAGAAAATCTAGCTGTACGGAATTCCAATAACCAAGGATTTAAAGAAGCTACATCTAGACAGGTGCCTTTTACAGGGGATCAAAGCAGCCCTACCTAATACACAGAAACAAACACAGGGAGGCTGCCATATTGAGGAGACAAAGAAATATGGCCCAAATAAAAGAACAGAACAAAACCCCAGAAAAAGAACTAAACAAATTGGAGATACCAATCTATCAGATGCAGAGCTCAAAACACTGGTAATCAGGAGGTTCAAAGAAATCATTGAGTATGGCAAAAACTTAAGGGAAGAAATGAAGGTTACACTAAGTAACACAAAGAAAAACCTTCAGGGAACCAACAGTAGAAAGGATGAAGCCAAGACTCAACCCAACAATTTAGAACACAAGGAAAGAAAAAGCATTCAATCAGAACAGCAGAAAGAAAAAAGAATTTAAAAAAAAAAAGGATAGGCTTAGGAATCTCTGGGATATCTTTAAATGTTCCAACCTCCGAATCATAAGGGTACCAAAAAGAGAAAAGAAAGAGCAAGAAATTGAAAACTTATTTGCAAAAATAATGAAAGAAAACTTCCCTAAATTGGCAAAGGAAATAGACATACAACTTCAAGAAGCACAGAGTCCCAAACAAGTTGGACCCAAAAAGGATAACACCAAGACACATCATAATTAAAATGCCGAAGGTTAAAGATAAAGAGAGAATCCTAAAAGCATCAAGAGAAAAGTGAGAGTTACCTACAAAGGAGTTCCCATAAGACTATCAGCTGGTTTCTCAAAAGAAACTTTGCAGGCAAGAAGGGACTGGCAAGAAGTATTCAAAGTGATGAAAAGCAAGGACCTAGAACCTATGTTCTTCTGTCTAGCAAAGCTATCATTTAGAATGGAAGGGCAGATAAAGTGCTTCCCAGACAAGGTAAAGCTAAAGGAGTTCACCATCACCAAGCCATTATTGAATGAAATGTTAAAGGGATTTATTTAAGAAAAAGAAGAGGAGCAAGACTATGAACATTAAAAGGGCAACAAATTCACAACTATCAACAACTGAATCTAAAAATAACAAGCTAAGCAAACAACAAGAACTGGAATAGAATCATAGATATGGAGATCACTTGGAGGGTTATCAGCTGGGAGAGGAAAGGGGAAAAATGAGGGAAAAGGTACAGGGATTAAGAAGCATAATTGGTAGGCTTAAAATAGACAGGGGAAGGTCAAGAATAGTATAGGAAATGGAGAAACCAAAGAACTTACATGCACGATCCATGCACATGAACTAAGGGGGGAGATTGCTGGAGGAAAGTGGGTACCTGGCAGAGGGGGGCAAAGGAGGAAAAAGTGGAACAACTGCGATAGCATAATTAATAAAATATATCAATTTTTTTTCTAACCCAAAACCTAATCTAAACATCCAAACAACCACTAAACAACCTCAAACATTTGCAGAAAGTCTCTGTTGTGAAAAACAGAGACACAAACTCACAGGTATAATTTGGAGGAATTTGAGATGACATAGAGAGAAGATTAGATATGCACCCATGGAAATATAAGTGTTATAAAAATGAGGTCAATCGAATCAATGAAGGAGTCTTGGAAATGAAAGCAGCTATAACAGAAAGGATGAAATTATTTTGCTTGGACATTTAGAGGATATTGCTGCGTGGTCTTCCACCTTCTTGCAAAGTCCGATGCCAATATGATTTTAGAAACAAATTTTGACTCTCTGGAAGCTTTTGGGGTCTCTTCTTTGTCCCCAGAGATCTGATACTTCCCTAAGATATGACTTAGAGTAGAAATATCTTCAGTATTTATTTAGGCCATTTTTTGGCATCTTCGAATCTGGAAACTCATGCCTATCTTTCCTGGGACATTCCAGTGATTTCCATCAGATTCCTATTATTTGTTTGATGATTTACTTCCCTCTGTTCCCTCCATTCTTTAGTTTTGGAAATCATATTATTCATTCATTCTATCTCATTAGTGCTCAGAATTCTCTCCTATTTTCTCTCCTGTTGTCCATCTCCATCATTTGGCCCTTCACCTACTTCTGGGCCAGTCCTGTGTAGGGAGCTCTAAGAAGTCTGGATTGGAGAAGCCAAGGAGGCCAGCCCTCCAGGGAGACTCCCACCCCCTGATGTGGCGTCCGTCCTCCTGCAGTGTTTGAGCTCTGGGTGAGGGAGGTGGTGTTGGGGACAAATCCCTGTTTGGCTCTCTTTCTGGTGTAATACTGGGACTCTGCTACAACCCTCTTGTCCACAGCCCCTCATCAGTTTTTCCACCCTCCAATCCCGATATTTTCCATCCTGCCTCTACAGCTGAGTCTGTGGATAAAGAGTGGAGGGATTGGGGAATGTAAGATCACCTTCTGAACCCTGGCATATTAATGCATCCTTCTGTTGCCACTCTTACTACTGACTGCCCCCAAAGAACTGGTCTCCAGGACTGCCCCGTGAGTGACCAAGGCTCCAGTATAGGCACACCCTGCTAAGAGGCAGTGTTGGGGTAAGAGACAAGGACCAATCTGATAGTCCTTTATAGCAGTTAGGGACTCACAACTTGGCAGGAGCATGGGACAGAAAGATTTTTGTTAGGCCTCAGGTAACACACCACTGCCTAGGCCTTGCTGTGTCCTGGGATGCCAGGGGACTTGTTTCCTTAGCAACAATAATCATGTGACAGGAACACACAGAGATCTGGAGATGTTGCTTAGCAACTATGCTGCACCTGCTGGGGCTCTGGGCCTGCTGCTTGGGCCAGGGAGCCTGGCTTTGAACTTGGAAACCCCCATCAGCGCTGGCAAAAGGAGAGAGACCTAATTTGATCATGTCCAGTTTGGGCCCTGGGCTTTTGCAGGGCCCAAAGTAATGGGATGTAGGAAGTAATGGCAGATATAGGAAGAACAGAGCTGGACCAGAGTTCAGAGAGATAGGTCTCCAGTGGAGGGTCTTCAGAGAAGGGTCCTGGCTTAGGACCCAACTCCACAGGACTTCTCAGGACTTGAATTAAGTCAGAGCATCTGGTCTCTGGGAGCCCGTCCAAGGAGAATTCCTCTCTGCAAGAAAGCAGAGCTCTTCGCAATAGGTGGACATTGGTGGTGGTCAGGAGATTTAACAAACCAGCCTCTGGAACCTGCTGTCCATGATTTTGGGTGGCCTCCCCACCAGCTCTCTCTCTGAACCTCTGCCACTGCCCAGGTGACCAGGAGGTAAGCTTGGGGTCAGACTACTAGGATTTTGAATTCAGCTTCCTAAACCAAGGGCAAAGGACTAACATTTGTGTTTCAGTTTATCTTTTCAATAAGAATGATGAGAATGACCACCTCATGGATCATTGTAAGGATTAAATGAGTTAACCCATGTAAAAGTGATTAGCACACTTCCTGGCATGTAGTAAGTGCTCAGTAAAACTATCATCATCGTAATTCCCACCTGACCCTTAACCCCAGCAACTGGCCCAGAGCACAGACTCTACGGCCAAGTTTTCTCCAATCTCTCTTGATGGCCCCAGAGCACATGGGAGTAGACAGTGGCAAGAATCCTTCCTAGACTTTCTGCTTTGGCAGATGCAAAGAACATGTCTCCTTCCCCTGAGAAGCTTGCTGAGGATTTGAACATCCTTGACCACTTAACTTTGTTTAGTGAACTGAGTTCTCTTCCAACCTTTGCTGCCCCAAATAGCCCAATTCTTCACTTTGTGCTGCCCAGAAAGCTGGACAAGCAGCATGTCACTCCAAGAGGCAGTGAGAGCATGCATTCAGGGGTTGAGTTCGAATCGCAGCTTCCACTATGTCCTAATCATGAGATCTTGAATAAGTTACATTACCTCCCTGAGCCTCAATTTTCTCACCTGTAGTACAGAAAAGTGATGGTACTTAACCTCCTTGGTATGAGATGTGCCTGGCTATTGATAAATATTAGCAATGTTAATATGTGTTGATAGCCAGAGACAGGACCAAGAGGATGGCAGGTTCCCACTGATTCCTCAAAGGGTGGGAAGAGGCAGTCAAAGCAGCTGGTGGTTGAAGTGTCCTGGTCGCTACCCTCAAGTGGTGCTGGCAATGGCAATGGCAGCTTTGCCCTCTGGGGCCCAGGAGCCTGACTCCGCTGCTTCGTGGTGATGAGGGAGTCCCACCCAGCCCGCCTTCTTGCCTGCTTCTCCCTGCCGTCCACTCCAGCCAGCCTGAGGCCCCTCGACTCTCCCTGCTCCCTCCAAGCCACCACGGAGACTGGTGCCCGCGCCTCTGCCTTTCTCCGCTGCGCTTGTTCCCCAGATGACCCTACAGCTGCATCTTTCTAAAATTGGCTGGATCCTGCATTTGACTCTGATAATTAATTACCCAAATGGAGAAAATTGAATAGTCAACTGGTTCACAGGAAGATAATTAGCTTTTCTGAGCCCCTGTTACAGAGAAAATAAAGAGGAGGATTGTTTCTCAATTGCCTTCATTAAAGGGAGTCCCTCTCACCCAGGGCCCCTGCCGCACAGGCCCTCAGGGCCCTGTAGGGTTCCTTAGTGCTCCTGGGGCTCAATCCCAGCCGAGGCAGCTGCTACAGTGTAGCCAGGGCAGGCTTCTGACAACTCTCACAGGCTGGGGGCTCAAGCCCTAGCTCTACTACCTATTACCTAGTGACCTTGAACACGTGATCCAACCTTTCTGAGTCTCCTTATCTGAAAATGGAGTAGTGGTGTGTCCATCACAGGGGTATTATAAGCACTGAATGATATAGTGTCAATAAATGCTGGCTTCTTTGCTTATCGATGGATTTTTCATTGATGAAGTTCTTCCTGAAGTTCATTGTTCACTGATGAAGTGTTCATTGATTGGGAGTTATTTTACCATATCATCATTATTCTTGCTACCATCACAGCACCACGTGTCCCTATCGTGGACACGGAACTGATTCTGTCAGCCAGTGAAACACACGTGGGAGCCAGGGGTAAGTTAAATCAAGATTAAACCCAGCGTTACATGGTGACTGGTGCAGAGCCTACCTAGGATGGGGAAGACACCAGAGTCTACTCCGGCCCCCTCACCTTGGCGCTGTGCTCCTGATATTGGCTCTGCCTTTTGGGCCTAGGCTCTCTGAGTTACCACGTGGCCGGCCACCCCTCTCTCAGCAGCAAGCCCCCTCCAACCCTCTCCTAAAGTGCAGCATCTCATCCTCACCTACACAGCCCCAGCCCCTTGACCCTTTATGATTTCCTTTACTCCCCCAAGCCCAGACCCTGCTGGTGTTTCTCACTCTGACACTTCTAACACGCACAGATAGATACATAGGAGTCAAGAGCAAGGGTCTTGGGGCCAAACGGCCCGAGTCTGAATTCAGCTCACACACCTGCTACGTTAACTACCTGTGCTTCAGTTTCCTCCCTGTAAAATGGGGTGGGTGACAGTGGTACCTAATTACGGCGACAGAAGGAGATTTGAATCTGGGTGGGGGGGGCACAATCCTATACAGATAACGTATCATAGAATTGCACACTTGGAACCCATGTAATTTTATGAACCAGAGTTAGCCCAATGCCCCAATAAATTTAATACAAATAAATAAAATAAAAAATAGTAGACCCACTTCAAGTTATTATGACTAAATACATGTGTTTAGAGCAGTGCTTGGAATTGCAGGTACCCCAAAAGTTCTATTTATTTTTATTAACCAGTTCTGATACCAGATTAGGGCAAGAAGAGGTCTACAGATAGAGTGGAGAAAGGCAGGGCCAGAGGACTTCACCTGGTGTGAACAGAGTAGAACATCTCGGAGACAATTGCACCATTTCCATGGGGAAGGTTAACTTCTGGGTATAATTTCTCACATTCTCTTAGGTAACTGTGTCATTCTGTCTCATTCCTACTGAAACCCCCCAGTCCCTCCTCCAGACTCACAGTCAGCTGAGACTCTTGCTTGTCCTTTCCCTGAGAAACTACAGGTAACTGGAAAACAGCTTCAACAAAGCTCCCTCCCCTGAATTTACTCCCTACCAGGACTCCGCCCATAGAATCTGCCCTCCTCACTGTCACTGGAGAGAGGAGCTGCCCGTATTCCTTTCCAGGGCCGATCCCTTCTGCTTATCACTCAATTCCATCCCTTCTTGCTCACTCAAGGACATCCGCTCCAGCAGCATTCCCTCTCTTCCCTGCATCATCAATTTTTTTCTCTCCACTGGAACATTCCCATCAGCATAAAAACATGCTTGTAGTTCTTCACTGTAAAAACAAAGCAAAACCCACTTGATCTCACAAACTTCCAGCTACTGCCTTCTTGCTTGTCTTCCCTTTATAGCAACCTTATTGAAAGAAGCTGTTGTTATTGTTAACAATCGCTCCAAGGACCGTTCTCCCATTTTCTCTTGAATTATCCGCCTCCCATTTAGCCCCCTCCCATGGTCTCCTCTCGTTTTCTCTTGGATCCACTCCAGTAACGCTTTCATATCCAGTGTTCTGCCAAGACTGGATTATCATGATTATCAATGGCCTCTGGATTGCTAAATCAAATGTCAATTCTCCGTTATCGTGCTTGACCA